>LQNK01000778.1:242109-265994 GCA_001586405.1 Phoebis sennae | reverse complement strand
AATACATTTGTATTAAACACAGAATTCTCACCTTCACATATTGTAAGGATTAACATTGCAGAAGCTACCCTCCACGATCCATCACGAATCACGGCGTTTACGAGCTCCTTATGACCTACACCTTCCGTTACATGACGGTTTGTCGCCTACCCTTTATGGATGTTACAAATTTATTGCCCAAGTATTACTTTATTGAATCATTTATGAAAATTTCCTATTTATCAATAAAACAAACTAAAGTAGGAATTAACATGGTTCATCGCCGATTTCGATGCTTTTTGTACTGAAATATGTGGTAAAATTTTCAATCTTTTTTACAGCGTTTGGCTCCTTATGACCTACTCCTTCCATTACATGATCACACCACTCAGGGTTAGTCGCCTACCCTTTATGGCTGTTACAAATTTATTGCCCAAGTATTACTTTATTGAATCATTTATGAAAATTTCCTATTTATCAATAAAACAAACTAAAGTAGGATTTAACATGGTTCATCATCGATTTCGATGCGTTTTTTACGCTTACGTTATATGGTAAAATTTTTAATCGTTATTACAGAGTTTGGTTTCTTATGACCTACACCTTCCGCTACATGATCACACTACTCACGGTTAGTCGCCAAATATATCGCTAAAGTATTGCTTTATTAAATCTTGTATGGATTATTTTTTGTATTTATATTCACTAGGGCAAAATTAAGTAGAGTTTATCAAGGCCACTATCATACTAATTTTTCTGATTTTTTTGTATAGTTTGGCTCCTTATGACCTACACCTTCCGTTATGTGATCACACCACGCACGGTTTGTCGCTTACCCTTGTTGATGTTCACAATTTATTGCCCGAATGTTATTTCGTTGAAATATGTGTGAAATTTTGATATTTATTCGCGCTAGGGCCAGGGTAAGAAATTTACATGGTTACCATAATCAATTTTAATACCGTCTAAACTGAATTATATCGTAAAAATTTGCTATATTTTCTGATCTTCATCCTTTGTTTATCGTCATCCCTTCATGAATGAATACAATTTATATCCCAAATATTATTTTATTGAAATATATGTTAAATTTGGCTTGTTATCATCGTTTTCTAGTGCAATCTAAAATTGAAATTATTATGGGGTAGTGGCCTGTCTTTCACTTGAAAATTTTATTCGTTCATACAAATGTACACAATCCCAATGTTAACTATTATCAATTTCAATATTGTATGTACTGAGATACGTAAAAAAATAACCTTCAGTTACTCATGTAAAGAGTGTGATCATTCACAATTTATCTTTCCACGCTTTAAGGATTCACAATTTATTACCCAAATGTTATTACATTGAAATACTTTTCTCTGCTCTATAAGTAACTAAGTATCGTTTTAATGATATTTTTTTTTAAATCACAATGAAGAAGTGTTTGACCATAGTTTCACCTGATGAAAAACGATAACACGGTCGAGGATAGAACACACTTCTTTATACAATGCCATTTCAGACTAAACTTAAATTTACCCAAATCATATTTGCTTGGAGAGGAATTTTCTTCAGAAATTCTCTATAAAATTTTGTTATTAATTCCCAAAAGAAAAAAATTGTCTTCTAAGGCAACTGTTAGTAAAAATTATCGCTATAAAACCATTATCAATTTTAATTCTTTGCGGTAATTTGTATATGTAACGAATTATGGTAATTCATTTTGTTGGCGTATAAGGTTTTATGAACTACTTATTTTGTACAAAAGAAACATTTAGATCCTAAAAAAATCTCAACAAACAAAACAATCACAGTTGCGAAAGATTTTAACTATATTATCTAATAATACTTAGATATTAGATCCTGATTTTACCCTATAAAGATTAGGTTTTATAGGGTAAAATGAGGAGAGTTGCCCTATTCGGATACATGCCTCAGTTTTGAATTAACTGTGTTAGGCTTTCTGATAATGTTGCTTTATTTTAATCGTAGAAATTGTTAGAGTAGGTGCGCATCCGTATTGTTTGTGAGAGCAAAAATAATTCTTGAAAAATCTTTGACGAGCGTTGAAATCATATAATATTGTATTCCGAGAGCTAGGACCATTTTTGGAGAGGTGTTTGAATCGAGCTGAAAACATCTCTGATGGCTATTATAACCCGACATAGAACGGTAGACCTGGGTGAAGAGTGGCGAGAGATTTATATTTTTCTGAAAAAAGGTTTATCATAAAAAATACACATAGAGGTTATCGATCCTGCGCAAGGAATTTATCCCCTCAATAACAGATAATATCCCTACAACATTTAGTCAAAACTTATAATATTTACAAGGTAAAAAGCAAGCTTGTATAGAATATGTTTGTAAACATAATAAGAATACTTTTCTAATTACACAGCTTTTTTAAAAAGTGTGGCAACTATCCCTGTTTTACCCTATTTCAAATACAAAATAAATTTTGTTTGTGATTGTTCTTATTTTACCTCGGGTACATCGATAAACTATTTTTGAAAGATTTATCATTCAGTTGTAGTATACCATTATAAACATTTCATTTACAATATTAAGCAACCAATGCAACATCTAAACTAAAGAATATTTAGATAGAAAACTAAAATAAAATGTTAAAACATATTTCTTAAAACCAGTCATTCCGTTCAAGGCCTTCTGACCATGAAATGAGTATTATAGCAAAAAAGTTATTAAGAGTTGTGTAAGTTTTTGTTGACCCTCAGATGAGATAGATTAGAAAGTTAATTGTAAGCACAAATGTAACTTCAAGATGGCCGCGATAATTTCTAATGGAGTTTCCACTGCAATAATTTTCGCACACGCTTTTCTCTTAAATTGAAAAGGTTTTGTAAATACGGAAAAAGCCGTGCTATGTTTGTGCCTTATAGATTTAAATTCGGACAATTGCGAATGAAATGTCGCATGAAAAAAATAAAAACTAAAAAACATATACATATTAAAAGTTATAAGTCGATTTTTCATTTATAACAGCTATTTCAGAATACATTTTGGATCTTAATTAAAAAAAAATATAACATAACTACAATATGGAAAGCAAGACTTGTCCAATCTATTATAAATGTATTTTAAAAGTAAGTAGAAGTTAAAAATATGAATATACATTCAATTTAAACCAAACAATGCCTAAACCTAACCCGCGAGAACAAACCCATCAAACAAAAGATAAATTAAGATAAATAGATACTATTTTCCTAACAGGATTATGTCAAGGGCCTTCGAACATACAATTTTAAAATTGAAAAGGATACCGTGGGCCACAACGTGGGTCTTCAATGTTCTACGTGGGAACAGTAATGAGTGGCGCTTGATACTATCGGATTCCTTGAAGTCTCGCCGTTTAATGATCTGTGGTACAAGCGCCCACGTAACCACTTAAAGAAATGTTCTATACGACAAAGTTTAGCGTCGTTTATTTCTAGATGACAAAAAGAACAAAACGAAGCTTCCCCTTTATTTAGCGTTGGTCTTCAGATGAAAAAATTACACTTTTCTTACGTTAACACTTAGTCCTATTTACCTTGCCAGGGGAGCTAGATGTCCTATTGCGTTGTCTTTAGATTTTTAAAAAAAGGAGAGAGAACTAGTTAATTAGCCTATGTTAGTTTATTTTATTTAAAATGCACTTCTCTATGTTAGATAGAGCATTACTTCCACAGTCCTAATAGGGTTGAATTTCAGCACCGTCGTGTTAAGCAAGACCCATTATACGAGGTATTCTTTCTCTCGCTTTGAAGACCTGTATCGCATTTATCTGGACCTCTGAATCTGTTACAAAACCAACATCAATTTACTTCAAGCGGTCAGTACTTCATGCCTAAATTGAGGTTTGTTTTTTGAGCAAAGAAACCGAATAGTAAGCCTAAAGGTAGAAAGCATCTTCTATAGGGCCTCTTACTATATTTTTTTCGGGCTTCCACAATATTTCAAAGTAGAACAAGTTTTACTTTTGAAGACTCTTCGACTTCTAATTCGGATTTTAATGTGTTATTTTATGATCAGATAGGTATCTTTCATAGCGCTACAATTATTTCCAATACTCAATCGAGTCACATGCAAAATACCTCGTATTTTATATACTCAGTATACGAATACATAGCCATATATTGTGGGCGGCGTCCGGACGCACGCCATTCTATTCCCCGAAGAGGAAATCGTTACGGCGGCAAATTGGAAGCTAACCACTGGTTAGGCTGCTCCTGACACGCAGACTACCCTGCCTGTTAAATAACTAAATTGACGGCAATTTCTCCTTACGTTCCAAGAATATTGAACGCCTAAAAACAATGGTTATGTTAGTTCACATTGTAGCTTGCTTTTTTTTAATTGGAAATTATTCCTTGTTACATAGAAAATGTTCAATTTTTGTTTGTCTCAACGCGCTAACTTTCAAAACTACTATTGGATTTAGGCAGGTGCCTAAGCTTTCAGAATACTTCAAGTGAGGAAGGCTAGTATCAGTTTACGATATAGAAACCGCGGGTCACATTTAGTTTATATTATAGGTATTTCTTAGGAGGCATACCTCAAATATCATTAACCAGTTCTTAATAAGAAATTGCGGAATATCATTAAAGGTTAACACCTTTTACAAGCTGTATTTTTTGCAGTGCAATTATATTTTTCATTATATTATGGGATAGCTAGCACCTGTCGACGGAAACAAAAATACCATTTCCGGTCATACTTTGTTAATTTAGTATAAATATCAAAGTTTTATAACACAACCAATCAGTACCAAATCTATAGCACAAAGAAATATATAAAAAAATGACAAAGTTTCTTTGATGCAACTAAAATGCAAAAAATATTTATTTTAAATAACGCATACTAATAAATCGGCATTACAATAAAAATATTTATCAGAAAAATAATATTCACTTTAAAATCGTATAGCAAATACGTATTCGTATCTGTTCACCCTCATGCAGGTTATAACAATAAGCCTTACACATTAAATTAGGTAAACTGCTACTTTATAAGCTTTTAGATTTCAATGACGTTCAGAAAATAGCGCCATAAACAAATTCATAAGGAGGCTATGCTCTCGATTTTATGCGTTTTTAAAGGGGAACCCCACCGCCACCGGGAAGTGAAACGCGGCGTAAAAACCGACTCCCTCGCGGAAAACAACAAGGAAGGATATACAGCTTGACAAACTTTTAAATTATCGCCGTCTTTATCGTAATGTAAAAAATGACAATTTCCTTACTAGCAAATGAATCATTCGAAAAATAGAAAAAAAACAGTTAAACTACTACAATTCCTTTTTATCTATCATTATAATAAATACTTTTCGATAGATTAAACAATATTTTAATAGGGTTTTGTTGTAATAGATACCTTTGTTTGTTAAATATTTTCCTTTGTCCGCTGTTTCACATAATCATTCATGTGACAGGAAACAACACACTTTTAAAGAAATTACATTTCATCGTACATCCGTACGGAAAACGTAGAGGGAATTTTAATTCAACGCAGACCCATACACATTAAAATAGGTTTAACCGCCAGCCGTTCCACTTTCGAAAAAATAAAATAAAACAAAAAGGCGCGATCCCGCCATACCTCGCGGGCGAACCGCAAATTCCACGGGAAAAAATCGTATTTCGAACGTGGTTTGAATTTTAAATTGACATTCAGCGTGAAAACCCGTTTCCAGCCAGGATTTTGTGAACATTCCCAGTTCACTAGTCGTATTAGGGTAACACTGTAATATCGCGATGTATGCGGACTGTTCGCAAGTTGCAAACTATTAAGCTGACGCCTCACGACTTATCGCTATCATAAACAGAGAATAAACTGAAATACATAACACGTACAAACTAAATCGCTAGATAGTATACCAGTGGATAATGTTGATACTTTCTGTTTGTAAAATTGTAACTTGTACAATACTAAAGATATAGATTACAAAATATTTATGAATGGAAATATTAGAATTTATAAGAATGATTCAAAATAATTCTAAATAACGATTAGGTATTGTATTTATGCCGTTGAAATAGAACAAAATAACCTTCCTAAAACTGTTGAAACGAATAAAGGTTTCAAATTTAAATTCATCAAACGTTACATCATATCATAAAAATTGTATAATATTCCACATATTTCCTCTCGTTGCAATTCTCATTTGACTGTGATGTGTTCATTATCTCATCATTCTCGTTCGTTGTTCAGCAGAGTTCATGACAATTTTAATAACTTTATTGTTGTCGACATTAGGTACGCGCTATACACTCCATGATGGCCGCTAAATTATAATAAACAATTTCAAGCGCTCATTATTCCCTCGCTCATCACGACTCCGGCCAAAATTATTCGACACAAAACCGCGGTAATGTCGAACGTCCACGAATAATTGCTGAATAAACCACGAGACGGCCTCCTCTTGTTACAATTAATTTTGCACTTTACTGTTCAGCGAAACATCCTACAATTACTTATTGTGGGTTTAATACTGATAAATGACTTCGTTAACAAGTCCACGAACCGATCAGATAATTTAATTGAGACTATTTAATACACCATATTCAATATCTGTTTCAGATAATATGTTGCTGATTTCGAATGTCCTACCAATTGTCGTCATCTACGTACCAAACTTCACCAACTCTGAACGAAAATGCTAGCGCATGCAGCCAAGCGTAAGACGAGGTCAATACATGAATGATTGCGGTTCAAAAGCCAGCTATGCAAGAGATATGCAACACAGCCGCACTGCCGCTCGACAGTAACCCTTTAGTGCGTAAAATAAAATGCGAAGAGTTCCCAGTGAGGGGCAAGCAACCTACAAGAGTTGGCATGGGGGTGCGCGATGAAATGGAAGAGGATTTTGCGGTGAAGGCGAGAAACACACCTCCAATGGGTCCTGCGCCAGGGCAGGAACATCGCATGGAGCATGGGGGAAATGGGTTTTGGTTGGCTGCAGTCACGGCAGCGGGGGCACCTCACCCGATGCTCGAAACTTGTACAGAAACTGGCTTCATCAACAGCCAACCCTCCATGGCCGAGTTCATGACTGCACTTCCGCAGTTAGGCGGAGGAGAACTCAGTCCGCAACACACCCCTCCTGGTTATGGTCCCGATTTACCTTCACCTGGTGGCGGCCTCAACGTACCTGAGTATCCCTGGATGAAGGAGAAAAAAACGACAAGAAAGAGCAGTCAACAAGGTAAGAATTTCCACTTTATACAATGGTCGTATTATATCTTTTAAACTAGCGGTATATTTCAAAATAATTGTTTCTAAAACTAAGTAAGAATTTGTGAAAGATATTATATCCAAATAATCCAAAGTGAATATAAAAGTAAACAGATTGTAAAAAGCTCTTTAGTACATTTCACAACTACTCAATAGATAACTACGTAAAATTATAATGATTGTGTCTTTCAACGGATACAAATGGCCATTCAACCATTGTGTTCTGGTTCATGGTCCCAGGGTTTCTTTAATGAACGTCAAATTACTCTGAAATATATTGAATTGCGACGACATTTCGTGTAGCTAACCGTTGATCTGCGAGTGTGGGATTATACCGTCTGGTGGTACCGAGCCAACGGTAGCGAGTCTACCACTCCGTGTAACGGAACGGAATATTCGACATGCACTATAAACACAAATTATAAGTGAGAACATTTTAGAACATAATTTTTACATATCGGATATTCTTGTAAATATAGCCTCGGCGGTCAAGATAGTCATGTTGATAAAATAAACAACACACTTTCGTATTAAACAACATAATAAGCGCAATTAAAAATAGATTTGTATGATTATCGGAAAAGTATTTTATAAAACATTTTTGCGTTGCGTAGCTGTAGGGACGATCGCGACATATGGGTTGAGCTCATTTAACCAAAACAACAATCGATCAATAAAAATTACGCTAAAAAAACTGCCCCTAAAGAACGGTCCCAATGAAACTCGCAAAACAATTGACCCCAAATTTGTCTCTGGGACAATCCGCACAAAACACGAGCAGCCGATCCATCACCATCCGTCGTGAGAACACGACCTCACCTGGTACCCCTACGTCATGTTACGTACAAATTGCTTTAAATTAAACCTAATCATTTACCATAAAAGCTTTGATTTTCATTTTTATGCAGTACAAAACAATATTCAATTATTACATGTGGAAAAGATTAAAACGCTATTCGAGCATTATTGTTAGTCAGAAGTTTTGCGAAAGCTCAAAGTACTTTCATAGAAAATAAATATATAAGATTTTTAGTAGTGAATTACAAACATATATTCGTACATGACAATTTTGAATGTTGAAGGATGAGTCCATTTCAAACTCACCTTTTAGAACATATTAAAAGCACCCCCCCAAGCATTATTAGTAATAATAAAAGCATGAGTATTAATACAACTTTTTAATGTACTTATTATATTATTATTTTAGTATATTACACGTATTTATATCAGTTGATTCGATGGGCTCTTGTTGTCGAACAGAAGCCGTGCCTCCCGCAGCGCGCGCTAGGGGGTACTCAACTGAAAACTATGCATATATCATATT
The DNA here is from genome assembly GCA_001586405.1 of Phoebis sennae. Lineage (NCBI taxonomy): Eukaryota > Metazoa > Arthropoda > Insecta > Lepidoptera > Pieridae > Phoebis > Phoebis sennae. The sequence goes on along the minus strand of LQNK01000778.1, from coordinate 257,473 downwards.
ATTATGACACTCTTACTTATGTTACTTCGCACTTTCGAACCTTTATGTTTTGACAATCATTATGAGTGAGTTTTATATTGTCGGTGAACTGTGTATATGATGTAATCATTTTTAAGTTCAAGTCTACAGACTTCTTTAATATTTTTCTACTTCTGGCGATATCTTCAACTTATAATGTTCGTATAATTCTTATGTTGTTTAAATTTGTGAATATATTCAAAACTAAAACAATATTTATTTTTTAAATCCTTACAAAAAATATGCAAACCAGACTGGCGCGATAGGACGAATTTTAAAATTATGATTCTAGCTCTTATAAAAATACACGGCATTTTAAATCTTATTTCTCGTCGATTAAATTCCAAAATAGCATTGTTCTTCAGACGGAGATAGTTGGAGCAATCCATCACTGTCGCTATCGGGCGATGCACGCTGCAGCGTACTATACTCGGATATTGGGTTTACTAACTTTTGACTGATTCCTTAAATTGTGTTACACTAGATATTTCTTGGAGACAGCTGTATGGGTGCTTTGTCGTTGTAAAAATCAAAATATTTAAACAAATAATTTAGTTCTTAAACATATCTGCATACTTATACACTAATGTCTGACTACCCTCTGTCGAGATTGGTCACCGTGTTAGAAATCAGCTAGTTCAAATTTTTATTATAGAACTTAAGAAATTACGCAATATTGTTCAAAATAATATAAAAGTTTCCAGTCTTATTCAGTCATTGAAAATTATTGGTACATAAATTTATTCTGGCATTATCATAGTTGCTGATTGAGTAACAAGACATCAATTAGATAAATAGATTGTAATATACAAAGTGTATTACATTTACGTAACACATAACAGGCCAAAACATATTAATTTATTACCAACATGAGACTGACAAGCGCGTACGAATAATTTATATAAATATTTCAACGGTTACAAAAGATACGTGTAAGATAGTAATTGTTTTTAATATTAATTGACTTGTCAATGACTTTTAGCTACTCATAATTTTAAAAAGCGTTGTACAAATATTATTTATTTTAATGTATTGTAGGATTTAATGTATCAATAAATAATTCAATATCCCACATATCAAATATTAGATCGCTGAAATGAACGAAGCTGTAATATCTCATGTCATTATTTATGTTAAACTAAGTTCTAGTAACTGCAATGGTTATTGCTGTAACCACTCGATTAAAAAGCGCCTAAATTCGGATATTATTGTCACTACGTATACCCAATGAAAAATATAAAAAGAATGATAGTAAAGGTATCTAGGGACATGAAACAAATCGCTCCCGCGACCACGCCTCCGACGCTGTCTCGGGAATCGAAATTAAAACGGACGCCCGGCTCGATCGATCATTCCGATTCATCTTTAATACAATGTATTTTTGCACTGCCTCAATTTGTAGCTGACTGACGTGTGATACGAATTTTAATCTCGACTTCTTTTATATCGATTAAAAAGCTGCGTAGCGAATTGCTGGCGATGTGAAAGATTATTTCGGTTGGAGTAAACTGTGACTTATTTAAAAATGTATTGCTGTTTACTGTTGCGGAATTGACGACGATTCCTTATTTCTTGAATTTTAGTTATATGAATGTATTTATAACTCCGAAATTATCCCAGAAGTACACGATTAATATGTATTTCTTAAACATCTACATAATCAAGGCACTGTCAAGAAATAAATACAGAAAAACCAAGCAGTTGAGTATTTATGATAAAATGTAAAAGAATGGCAACAGAATCCCACCTTATCTCACCGCAAATCTTTCAATAGCCTTCCTACAAATCGAAAAACACTTGTAAATCTTGACAAAAGATATGTTTACACTTTCATTTTTGCAATCCAATTATTCGCAAGGAAAAAATAGAGCAAATCGAATCTAATAGGGCAGGTAGTTTCATCTTCCTTGTAGCCAGTGTAATAAATCTTTTGGCGGCCGCTCTTTGATTTATGTGAAAAATGACCGTAAATTTGAGGTTAGGTCGACGTCATAGGGCGGATATGTTCCAATCATACGTGTCCCACAATTATACACTTGAACACAAACTATACTTCCAGTAATTGCTTTTACGTTAAGTAGATACCGGTGGAAGTATTTTTCCTGACAAAATTAATTATTCAAATGGACGGATCAAAGGCCGTACAATTTTTCCGTTTGACAATAGAGTTTTGTTTGAAAAAACAAAATAAAATATAGGCAACATATAATTTAAAAAGGGCGTAGAATTTTTCCGATTAACAATAGAATTTTGTTTGAAAAAACAAAAGACACCATATAATTTAAAAAATATAAGCGGTACATTTAAATATAAACTGTTTGAAACAAATGACAGCGACAATTTCTAAACGTTACTACAAGACGAGTAAATAAATCAATAGCGCTTCAAATTTTCAAAACACCATAATTATCATTCGTCAAAATAGAGAAGTAAATAGTAATATTTCGTATAATCACTGTATTCATTGGCTGTCAATAGGCATGATTTACGGGGTAACACTTTCACCTTCATCATCCCCCACACATAAATCAATGCAATATTGCCGTCCCGTGGCTCCTGGTTGATACTGTATTATTGTATTCATTATTATATTAAAGGGTAGTTTTAAAATAAAAATGTCATATTTTAGATTTATTAGGTTTTATTAGTTCAAAAATAATAACAATGACGATATTAAATAACGTAATCAATCTAGTTAATCAAGTGTTTCTTACTATCTATAAAAATCTTCAGTTAAGATTTTTGCATATAAACATTTTATCACATACTAGTTCCTGCTAGTGGTTTCGTTCTCATTAAGTCCGTGGATCAAGGAAAGGTATATTAGCACCAAATCCAGGTGAATATACTTTGTGCATACAGAATTTTATCAAGTCCTTTCAGTAATTGCGGCGCAGTTTACACACAAATCTCCAAACACGCGAACATCCAAAATTCAAACAATATATTCAAAGTCGCGTTTTCAAAATCAGTCCCTTTCAATATTTTTTCCACACATCAAAGCACCTTGATTACCGCTCACCATCCAAACAGGAGCCGTGGCAAACAAAGAATAATCCAGCTAACGTTACACAAATCAATAAATCAAGCTACCGAAGGCGCCGGTCGAGGCCTTTGTCCAATTGTCGGCGGATATTTTAACAGCAATTAGAGACACTTACCTGACGATCCGAAGTAATCCTATTAGGATGCGTGTGGTCAAGTTACTCAGCGATTTTTTAATCTGGTAAAGTATACCGCGAGTGTGGGGAATAGAATGTTCGTACAGGAAGGGTTATTATTAAGCATACAAAAGTTGACCGACTGATAGACAACGCCTATTTACTCTAAGAATTTTTAATCACGAAGAAACGCAGAAATTTTAAGTTTATTTTCTAAAAATATTACGAAAATCTTAAACAAATGCCAATTTAATATTGCACAAATATACTTGTGGAAAAGTAATTCGGAGTTGTGTTTACTATTTACATTCACCTTAACAATTTAACAAGTCATTCTATACCAATTTATAACGAAACAATAATCTAATCGTAATATTGATGACACATTGAAATGAGTAGATTAAAACCGTTTTGCAAACAATAAACGCGCAACATTGTTCTCCTTCCACATAAGATTGTAACATTCGCACCCCTCTAGTAAGCTGTTTGCTGTAAACTGATTTATCATATCAGAGTTCTAAACAAGCATCATCTTACACGCATAAACCCTCATATCAGACCACAAGCTACGTATAACTTTCAACATTCTGAACCAAATAATTAAGCTCATATTTGGCTAGCCGAAACGCAACATCTTCTCAAAGTACCTGATACATAGACGTGATAAATCCTTAATACTGTAACGCGAATATATACCACAAGCCGTAAACATTAAGGATGTAAATAGCGTGCAAAGTTAAGATATAATAGGGTGGTTTATTCAAGAAGGTTGTCGTAGAGAAGCTTGACTGAGACGAGGGTGCAATGTATCGTGTTGTCCGGTTTCCGGACACTAGTCGCCTCATAATTGACTAAGTTTTAGAGAAACATGTATATCGATAATAGTTATGATCCCATGAAACCGAGTTTAATTAGTACTCGATAGAAAATCAAAGCTCCCAAAACTAGCGTTCATCGTGCTCATGACTCTATTATTTATTTTTACTTATCTATCACATTTCAGACCCACCTAAATATAGTTTAATTCCAAAACAAAAATCTTGTCCGAACAACAGAGCTATAAATCTAAAAAAAAATGTGATATTCTTACATTGCATTACCAAGCACAACACAGCTAGACACAATACATCCCTCATTACGTATTCAGCCAGGTATATCCACATGACGACGGCAATCCAATACCACAATACACGTAAGATAAATCACCGTAACATCTTAACGCTAAGCCGCGAAATCCGTTTAATCATCTCGTAGGTTATTAATAACGTGTTTGAAATTAAACAATAAATTTGGGGCTAATCGCGCACCAAGGCCGCAAAGCGACCGCGCTGAGTCAACATTTATAGAGACAAATTGTTGCACCACTAACAGCCTCACGATGTATTAATCTCGAAGCTGCGACACGGGGTCGCTCCCTGCATCGCTTTACTAAATGATCTTTCGATAAAAATGTTTGCGTAGATCGGAGACAAGGCTTCTGAGTTATATCTAAATGGCCTTGTCTTTTGCTCCTTTCTAATATTTAGCGCAAGTATAAAAATTCAAAAGTTATTCTGACAGAAAAAATAAATGCCGCAAAAAAATATTTGCTCCTAAGGCAAAAAACGAAATTTTTTTTCTTAAATTTACCCACATATTTTATAAAATGTTTTAACAGCGAATTTTTCCTTGTTCATAAAACTAGAATCAGTCCTCCATTACATAAAATATGCTAGTAGTAAACACAACTAAAGTCCATGTTTAGGTGTAGATCATCTAAAACTACATCGTTTACAATTTACCTGATATCCGTGTGATTATTTTAATGCCACGTATATTGAAGCTTGATTACGTCAATTTTATTAATGGTGTGTAAATAAGGTATAAATATGCGATCTCATATTCAGTTAGTTTTACTAGCCATTTAAACGGCCAGTGATACTATTACGTGTAATGATATGCCACTATAATAGACTCGAAACTATGTTTTTTATCTGATTTTTTTATTCAAATGTATTTTATTTTCTTAGAATAAAAGGGTGTTATAATCGTCAATGTAGAAGAGCATATTTATTGATTTCGATAGCATACATAAATCTGGATATTTACGTCATTATTCTCAACTAGGTATAAATGAATAAACCCCTTCTCCTCCTCAAAGGTAACTTAGACGCTTTGACGTGGAGTTGCGGAATTGCTTGTTCTTTTTTATTACTAACAACATGATAATTTTCCTAGAATTCATAAAAAATAACTTTCACGGTAAGATAACTGCGTAACAATCTTAACTCAGGTGAAGACGGATTAAAAATACCTATATCATGTTAGCAAGTTGGAGCTTATCACGTATGATAGCGTTTTCCCCCATTTCGCATGATGTATGGCGCGCAACTATTAGTGCATCAGTCATTAGTCACCGTCAACGCAACGTTTAGCTACTGTCGGGGGCCGTCGCTGCATAAACAACTACATTTCGTCTCCCGAGGCTTTTAGCTCAAGTATTGTTGGGTATGTTTGGGGTTTGGTGACGGAGGAGAATTTTAGGCTCTTTAACATAGGTGAAATGATACAAGACCTGTAATGTAATGTTTGAAAATAAAGTTGTCATATACATTTCGTCTCATATAGCTCAAGATTTGTAGAGTTTGTATAGGATTTAATGACGGAGGAGATAGAGTGTAAGACTTATGTCATGTGACTTAGTCATAATTTGAATAAGACCTGTATAGTGGGTAATGTAATGTTTGAAAGTAAATTTACTTTTTACAAAGGAATGCTAAAAGAGTCATTCCTATATAGACATATTCTGACAGACAAATACATTCTGATGGACTCAATTATTAAAGCAGATTATAATTCACGACAGAAAAGAAAGCCATGACATTTAAATATGCATTTTATTTGAAAATACGTATAAATTTTTACTACAAAACCCTGTGAAATCCTTTAAGTTAAAGTTGCGCAAGATATGTTCTGCCAGACAAAAAATCTGGAAAACAACCCGTCCTACTTATAGGCAAGCCTGTGCAATTTCAAAACAATTTCCACCAGCAAATTATATTTATATAAAAACATTTTCTATTAATGTCACGTGATCATTAGAGGAACGGTAGTCGGACCGTTAGCGTCCCGTCAGAGGGTGTTAATTTGCTAAGGCCGTGCTAATGAAAGCGCCGTCTTGAGTCCTCAGATCCCCGATAACAGGAGCGCCAGGAAATTGGCGCTTTAGCACACCCACTTGTTCGATATATAATCTTCGCGATAACGCCCTATCATACGTGATACCATCGTGGTCCATCTCGTTAGTCAAATTCAATGAAATTTTCAGTTTTGGAATATTCGATATTCAAAACCTACATAAAAATTGTATACATTCTTACGAATTTATATTTTTCAGACAAAAAAATTTAATTTTTCAACATATTTCTGTTTTATTCCGAAATACTGATACACGATTGCATTCACTTCACTGCATTGCAAAAAAAAAGAAACATAGACATAAGTCGAAAATAATTTTTCTGACTAATTCCTCCCTTAAATAAAATTAGGACAAAAAGAGAGCGTTACATCTTCTAATTTTTCCTGTCGAACTAATTTTATTTGGTTGCATTTGAGGCAATCATATGTGACAAGTTTTATTTCGAATTTCATAACAAATGAAATATTGCCTACACGTGTAATAGTGACCAAATATTCAAGATTGATCTGACTGGTGGCCACAGGGACTAAATAAATCAATAATCCTTTAATCAAACGTTCGTATCCTAAATGTAAGAAAAAAATTATTTCTCCCATTCTCAACCTACTTTTGATAACTTATATAAATTAAATTAATCTAAAATGACTAATTCTATAATATAATATCTTAATCCCATCAGTGTTCTTAAAAAACTCAATCTAAACGCACGTATGGTAATAAGTGCACCCCACAGTAATATTGGAGTGCGATCGATTGGGAGGGAATCGCTCCGGTTTGAAACTAATTTGATTTTAGCATATTAAGGGGGCCTCTAGATATAAGGAACACGTCTTGCCACCCTGTTGTAATAACGAAAATGATATAAGGTGTGCCCTTAATATCCATCAGGCCCCGTATTTGCTTATCTATGGAAACACGGAAGTGTAAAAATCGTCGGCCTACTCGGTTATCAGCCTTCAATGTTATGTTTGTACAATAATGAGTGTTACGTTTTATTGCAAGTTTCATAAAAAATCAGTATGTCAGAAGGGGTCGGTCCTATTCAAAAGTGAAGATAGGATTTAATTTCCTACATTTTTGGTAATAATGTGGTAGTTGCTTTTTTAATTGTTCATAACACATGTATCAGCAACGAAATCCGAGAAAGAAGTCGATAGAAAATAATAGGTGTATAGTACTTGTATGTTTAAGCATATGTCTAAAGTCTACATACGTATCTACACAGTAGGAACATTCTTCAAACAACCTGTAGAAAGTTGGTTCGTTAACTGTAAAGGTCGAAACCCGTTGTAATACAATCACAATTCCACTGGACCCAGTCCGTAACTGTACATTCCATTCGTTGTTTCTAGCTAGCTCGTATTATAGCTAAATATTTGTTTTCATTCGAAGCTCTTAATATTTATCTGATCAAGCTACGCAAAGCCGGTGCCAACAAACTCATTTAACTTTAAGAATCCCCGCTCAAAAATGTCGCCCGAAACATTTCGCCACTTCGATTTTATTGTCTCCCGTTGTCCTCCTTTCACGATACATTTATTTTATTTATCAGAATTTACGGATTAAGGGAAGTGCTAAACGCGAACCGCTATCGTAATCTTTTTCAAAGTTTCGGCTTTGAAGGTGAGTGGGGTACAATCGAAAGGCAGGAATCGCGGCGGAAGGAGTACTTGTACGGAAATAAATGTTGGAGGGTAGATACGCGGAGTGCGTTATGTCGCCGGCCTTGTGTGCCGCTCAATCGGATGCTGAGGTACATAAATAAGACTGAATGTAACTCTTATCGAAGCTGTGGAACTTGTTTGAATGCCAGCGGCGCGATTCTTTGTGTAAGTCGCGTATAGGGAATCTATTTGATCCACTTTCTGTTAAGAAACTTAGGCAAACATATTTTTAAGTATAGAATGGATATTTCAAGTTATATGTTGTTTTTAAAAAGTAATCATTTAGCAAAAGATAATGAATATTAACTCACTCGTATCCAAGAATTTAAAGAGGCACAAGTAATTCCTCTAAAACGCCGCGAACAATGTGTATTGAACCGAAAAGCATTTGTAATCGTTTAATACCCTCAATTCTTTATCAGCGCCGAGGGAATCTCTATTTACCTTCATTCATCCCCTGCTTTAATGTATAACTTGACGAAAACCATCTTATTACGATTCACATTCTTTCGATAAATGTATTGACTGTATATGAATAAATAAATAAAATGTGTCAAAACATTCCAATTCAAATTGAAAATGTTATATTTAATATCAATTAAACGTTTTAAATAATTTTCAAATAACTTATTTTACATTAAAATTTGAAATTTTTGAGTTCAAGTTTATGTTATAATCGTTTTCGTAACAATGTTTTTTTTTATATTCACCACTTTTCATTCAAAAACACAATTGTCATAGGGTTTCTGCGTTGTTCTTAAAATATTCACGAAACTACTTTATTTTTCTCCAAAAAAGATCGACGTTTATTGTGTTTTTGAACGTCGCTCCAGAAATCAAAACGAAACTCAATAATAGCATCATTTGCTTATCAATTGACCATTACCGAAAATCGAACGCTACATTACACAGCGTCCGAATTCTCGCGCGAAATAAAACCATCTTATCAAGTCCACCCAATGAAAACGGGATGCCGATTGCAATATTAACTTCAGAAAGCACATAAATTCATCCCATTTAGGAAAATAAAAACATTCTGACTCTTATCTTGTTCGATTTTAAATTAACGTGCGCCATCGGTGGCTCACGAGATTCTGTCCGACCCCCTTTTCCGGGGAAGAATTTCTTTTTACGCAATTTAAAGCAGAGTTGATAATAAAAGGGCTTGAAACGCACCCTAATGAAAACTTGTGAACTCATTCACTATCAATTGGTTATATTTTATGGGCTTTACACATTTAATTGAGAAGTTAAGATAGTAAGTTATGTTCAATGATGATATAAAAACGAATAGGCGTACTTTCGCTTTAAATATAAAACACCAAAATAACTGAATAAAGTTGTGTAAATTCAGTATGTTTTCTGGACGACAAACAATAACATGAGTAGTTATTAAAATTAGATCTAAACATGCTTTATGTTTAACTTATGCTCGCAATGCGTGGCAAAACGCAAACTAAATGGGTATTTACTAGACTTAGGTATCTCCCTCCATTATTTTTACTCAAAAAATTCAAGATTGAGATAAAAATCACTTTAATTGTACGCATATGTTTTCATAAAATTGAATTTAAAAGCTCGTAAAAATTAAATAAATGTTCTCGAGCCACTCAATTAAATCAAGTATACCAATATTTGAAAAGGATTAAATTTTAAATAGTAATATGATAATCCAGCTCGGTGGCTCTTGACCCACTTATATGCACGGGAGCAAATCGAAAATCGATGTGCCAACGACCCTCGTTCTTTCATTGAAACCAACTCCCGCGACTTGTCATTTTATTCAATAAATATATTCTTTGCATTATATTTACCCATTTATCGTATTGAATGGGTAATTTTTTACATGTCGTCACGGTAATGTAGCTTTACTCTACCTTCTAATTTTTTTCCTAAAACTAGGTTACGATTCTATTCAACTGCTTCAAAATAATCAGTTAGATTAAAGTGTAAAGGTTTTACTTTTTTTTATAAATCGGTTAATCATAAAAATGATGGTTGTAAAATACTACTGTTTCCCTTAAATTAAAAATAAATAAATAAACATTCTTACAATTAATTTTCATTCACATTAATATGTAAATCATGAACATTCTTTCTATCAGATTTCGCACATTATTCACGATTTTTGTTAAGATAAACTTAAAACTAACAAAGCGTATGATAACATCACGTCATTATGAGAACAAATTCGTTATAATCATACATTGTGAAAATTAAAACGAACTTGCACTCATTATAATTATAGTTAAATATGTTTAAGTATTGGTCGAAGGGAGGATCGAGGATCGTTTTTTCAGTGGTTATTCCCCTTGGCCACTTGGTGGTCACTAATTGCTCAGCTGGGACATACGTAGAGCCTGGGCATTTAAACAGCGTGTTCGTTAAATTTTGAATAATATAAGAATATGTGGAAGAACAAGTTGTTTGACAAAATTTAATTTTCATCAAATTGATAAATGAGAAACACTTTGGAGTTTGATTTGGTTTGTGTCAAATATAATTGTGATACAATTTTTAAAGTACACGAATGACGTATTAACTTTAATTTTATTTTCACTAAGGTAGTTACATTGCTTAGGTACTTTTAATATAATATGGATAATTCTACTAATAAACCTCATAGCACTGAGGTGCAAAGAAACGTAATATAAAACATTATTTATTAACCTATAAAAAGGTATAATTATCCATACTTTACTCAGCGTTATTTCGTACAAACTACAAGCGGGGGAATTAACATACGTCAGCCATATTGAAATTGTTCAAACTGTGAAATTATTTACAGGCGTACCACATGTCCTTTCTCGGAACTTCTCTTTGCGTCGAATTCCTGTATGGAGTAGAAATACGACTTTATAGGAGTAAAATCATACTTTCTCCTGACGCGCGCGGGGTTGGTTCACTAATGACCGCGCGGGGGGTGGCTCCCTATAGGTATCTACGCCACGACAACCTCACTTTATACATTTTGCTCACTCACACTAATATAACTCGCAAACTCATGTACTATTTTGTGTTTTTCTTTTCAGTTATTTGTACGTACTGATAGTATTTTCCTCTTGACGACCGCAGGTGTTACTTCAAGGTGTTTATTGAAGTACTGCAATAAAAGCATTTAATATGCAAGGACGGTTTTATTGCTTTTGTTCGGAGCTACGTGGAGCGTTTGGGAATCTTTATTAAGACAATCTCTTTCAAAGATGTTATAATTCATTAGCTATTTAAGCTAAGGTTTGAAAATTAATTCTTTTAACAGTCTAATATTAAGTGTCTCTATAAAGTTATAAGCGATGCGTTTATTATGTCCCTGTAAGTTTTTGACTATGACGACGGTGAGAGATATATTAACATTCTTTGTACTTTACTGATCAAATTGTAACGTATCAATTTACATAGCAAGACATCCTCAAAATTAAGATGTCTGTTAAATATTGATCTGTTTATCCCGGCACCAATTAAAAAACCCTGTCAGTAAATGGCAAGTCACGGCAGGAGCCTGGGCGTGCATATGTTACCAGAAGTCAGGGGAAATGCTGAGTCACCAACCCCGTGTCAAATCTCAATGGAGACTAACCGGTGTTTGGCACATGTGAAAATATCTGACGAAAATGTTGGTTTCTAGGTAGTGAAGCTGTAAAACAATATCCATGTTTTGGAACAAGTCGTAAAATAATAATAAATAAAATAGATAAACATTCTGGGACATCTAACACTACGCCATCTAGTCCCAAACTAAGATAACTGATAGACATACTTAAATATACTTTTTTTTTGTAAATATGTAATAACATAGATTAACACCCAGACTGTAGAAAATTATAATGTTATTTGTAATCGAACCCACACCCTCCGGCGCAATAGACTGTTGCTATATCTACAGCGCCAATCGGGTCGTAAATATTTAAACTACTAAAATATTACATAATAGTTTTTTTATGCACTAAATTTTTCTTCAGATCGTATTTTATGTTCGTATGAGAGTGTTGACCTCATTGTTCTAATAAAAAGTAAGTCAAATCTTTCTGCAAACAGGAACTTTGAGGCTAAACGAATAATCTGCTTATTTTCATAAGAATTTAAAGAAAATAATAAAAGATTACTTTAAGCTCGCTCTTACCAAGAAACAAATGATATTCTGTAAATAAATAGAAATATCCTTCGACGTGAACAAATTCTATTTGTAAAACAAAACATAGTCTATAGTTTATATAATAACATAGTCTATGGTTTTACGTGTGACAGATATGATATATCCGTTCGCATGAGGCCAATCATTACGGAGAAAAACCGTAGACCTCTTATTAGTGGGCCGCTTCATTACTAGCGACTATTTTTATTCAAGACGTATCTTATATACGATATAATTATAGTGTATAGAGCGTAGATCATGCACACGATGTATATAGTTATATACGTCTTATTCAGGTATAGGTGTAACAGAAATACGTAAGCTATGTTTTTCCATTGAATTCCTGTTTTAAACTAAGTTTATCAATGAGATAATAACGCATTAAAGGATTTAAGAGTTATTTCAACAAATTCATATACGTTACTTCTTTTCGTGTCAATGACATGATATGACGTTACTTCAAAATGTTGTGACTTCTGTAGCCACGTCATTAGTCTCAAATCATCCATAGTGCAGCTAGATGGACATAACTGGCATAACATCAGGTGTTTCAGTTTGGACAGATTATTAAAAATAGGATTATTTATCTATCCTTTATTTATTAAAAACAGACACTATACGGCTATTAAACTTTTAACATACGATATCCAAATTTTTATTGGAACAACGCATCATCCATCAGACATTACCGTCAGTGGGGTGAGATTGTCGGATACAAGAGGAAAGGATATATCAGTCGTTGCGTGTGTTAGAGCGAGATGGGAGAGAATTTGAAGAATTTGCATAATCTGCTTGGGCACTTTATCATTGAACCACGTGGCAGTGACTAGTGCACTCGCGGATTACGAGCGCGGGATTAAAGCACGCGAGGTCACGTCTCCTTGTATATCAGCGCATTGGTGAAATATTGAGTAATACCGTTACTGTGGAATAAAATTATATGCTCTGATCTCATTTCGAATGCAGAAATATTATTTACACCTCCATTTTATAGTGCTTACTCTTTATATTCATTTATAAAGTTTCCTTAAACACTAAAATTGTACAATTGTTTATTTTAAATATTCCTAACACATTTATACATAAATTTCCTTTTAAAAGTCTGCTATGTATGTATTTTCTGCTGAGTAAAATATCATCTGAAACAGAATCATTGAGGGCCGACTACGCCTAACATAACGAAAAAGCACATTGTACATAGAATAACATTTATAGATAGATCAGAACGCGCAGTAGCACAATAAATTTTTATATCAAATAATACACATCACGCTGGCAGCCAGGATCGTCCAAAAAACGCTTAACTTGTCCCGCTACAAAAGGAAAAAGCCAACGTCTTCCGTTCGGCCGGAGCCAAAGAAAAAATCTTCGCGAGGGATCCGAGCCTTCCATTTATCATATTCCATATTCATTTATTCGTCAAGTTCGGGATTCATTTATTCGTCATGTCTTGATTTCGTCTCATTTATTATTAAAAATGAACTGTCCGGAGCAGAACGTGAATGCGACTGGGGCCAGTGTTTCAATCTGAGAATAATTTCACGCCGAATTAGGTCATTGCGCAAGGAGGTTTTACTAGTCCCTAACTGGATTGACTATTTAAGAAACCCTTTACTTATTATTTATAAAATAGACACACAATTGATTTATCAACGATACTTACATATTAAACATTAATAGGAAAAAAATCAACTGGATGCTAAAACTTTTTAAAGAGTGCACAGAACTCATAAGTAAAAGCCAAATAAAAATGAAAAAAAAATACTCTGAAGTTAACATTAACAAAAACATAAACATCAAAAACTTAAAAATAATAACTAACCTAGTTTTATAAATCTTTACTTAGTAATAATAGTAAAATATGAGATCATTTTCTTTATATCCCTTATAAACAGAAATCTTTAATTATATCCTATACAAAGATGATGTAAATGATATTATAGTATGTGTAATATCCAACGTAAAATTTTACACTATGAAAACGTAGCAAAAATTAAAATACCCTTAGCACTTGGTTTCATTGAAATTTTATTCGAGGGTAGATCTAAGGTCATCCCTCCGGCCTGCTGACCCAGGCCCTCAGATGATGGATAACGCACCGATAGTATCGGCCTATCGGTGTCGCGGTAAATCATGCTGAGGATTTCACACCTGAACGTGGTTGTAGGACTGGTTAAATTATAACTTGTGTTATTTTACGAGTTGTAAATTTTAAGTCTATATTCAAGTAATCTTGTCTCTAAATGCTATTTATTTCAGCACTCACTGTTATTAAAGGTAATGGAAAATTCTCAATTAAATTTCTTCCAATACCATAGACAGACATTTTAAATGACGAATTTTAACTTTATTTATTAACAGAGGAATATAAGAAGTAAATTTAAATGGAATGGAGTTATACGTCTATTGTTATTTAAATCCTGGCTCAATGAATCGACCAATAAAATTGATAACAAAATATTGATATTCATTCATATTGATAACAAAATATAGAGCCATGTGCAACAAATCTTTTAAACTCATATAAAATTGTAACTTCACAAACACATGTACCGTAAGGTATGGAGGCAATAGCATTAAATCTTCCAGCCAGTTTGGAAAGAAATATAAGGTTATGACGTAGGGTCGAAGGCGGAATATATGCGATCCATTTGTAGGCAATCTCGACAATAAAACGTCAGTCTTTGTGTCGGCTGTCGGCGAGCCGTAATTCTGCCATTTCTCGGAGATAACAAATGAGCGCAGATATACAGATTACTTGTGGTCTGCTATATGTCACTGGCTCACCTATACCTCGTATTTTAAAGTGTAGTTCTATTTTAATATTAATGTAATCCTTTCTTTGTGAATTTGAATAGAATGCACTTTGAAAATTGTAAACTAATCTTAATTCATTATGTCACTTTACTATAGTATTTAAATACTCCGTAATCCAATAATAAATATCAAGATATTGAGCTTCAACTAATGAACAATAAATAAATATTAAAATAAAATCCATTTATTTCAGACAACAAAAGTCCATAATCATTCCATAATTAATTAATTACATTAGTTTTTAAATCATTAAGAATACAATTATTCATTAGAATACCTTGCAATACCTACATAGAGTTGAGAAAGTAATGTGACAAATTCTTTAACCATTTGAAGATAAAGTATTTAAAGTGGACTTAGAACATACAAGTATGTTTGCCCAGTCGTCCTCAAA
>LQNK01000778.1:156623-241744 GCA_001586405.1 Phoebis sennae | reverse complement strand
ATTTTAATATTAATGTAATCCTTTCTTTATAAATTTGAATAGAATGCACTTTGAAAATTGTAAGTAAGTAGATACAATATGTTGCTTAACTATAGTATTTAAACATTCCGTAATCCAGTAATAAATATCAAGTTATTGAGCTTAAATTTATGAACATTAGAATACCTCAAAAAACCTATATAGAGTTGTGAAAGAAATGTAACAAATTATTTCAGCATTTCGAAGATAAAGTATTTAAAATGGACTTAGGACATATGTTTGTCCAAACGTCGTCAAATTCATCCCCTAGATTTTCTTCACTGATCTGGTAGATCCTGTGTTTTGGACAATTTGATGACATGAATTCAACATTGAAAGTTATTTTTGTACTCAAAAAATTTTCTTCAAAATTCAAAATACTTTGTCCATAACTCTATATGCTCACTTTTATATCAAATGATATCAAGTTCAACGCTCCTAACTACGGCTGTCTCCAAATCACACGATCCCTAAAAAACTGGTATCGGATGATGGGCATAGGACCCGCCCCAGGCGCCGCACGACATGAACAAATGACCTCGCATCATAATAAATAAAACAATTTGTTGTTAATTAGATTTCGTGAATTTAATTTTCATGCCAGTAATTGGTCGGTGGGCACAAAGCTATCGGTGATGGATGATCGAACGGCTTTTTACTATTTACCTTTACTGTAATTAGACGGTTCGGAAGTTCATTCATCGGTTCACCTATTACCGTGTTGGTTCCTCTTCGGTTCATTGTTTTGTTATAATTTACACCAGAGACCATGATGGGATTATTTTTATCGTTGTGTAAAATTACGATCATAAAAGTCAAACTCAAATGTAAAAGAATATACAAAGAATGTTAGACTTAGTGACAAAAATAGTGTTATAATTATAGTTCGTAGTTTAAAAAGTAATGTTATAAATACTATGAATTTATAGGAAAACGTACAAAAAGGAAGAAAATATAAACGTTACTTTAAATAACATAGCAAATACGAATGCAAAAAACGAAATACCGGGAGAGAAAAACAAAGAACAAATCGAGAACGTTTGGTTTATATACTGTAATCGCTACGGAGCCAACGCCAAGTAAACTTTAAAAAATAAACGCCAAAAAATCTTCGAAAGTCACGGACGCTTAACTTTCTTCCCCCATTTTATTTTTCGTTCCCTCTTTAACTGCTTTTGTCTCGTTTTAACACACACTTTTAAATATTTCTATCTTGCTCTAGTTAGCGGATAAGTTACTTTTTTAAACTGCGAGCAAATCGAAGTCGTTCACTGGGCAAAATTAAATGCTGGCACTCGCAGACATAAGCAATAAAAACAAAATATGAAGATGTAAATCAAAATTATGTTGTTTCATAGAAAAATTGTATTTGGTTGAACAAATTATGAGCTGTTTGCTTAAAACGCGTCCACGTCATAAATAATACGTTAATCTTTGCTCCACACGCAAATGATATCCCACAGAAGATTTTATTCAGAAAACAGGAATATAAAATCGTGTATGGGGAGTTTTTGCGAGTCATAGTTTTAGATATGATAGTAGGTACAGTTCGCAAAAAAATACATTCGAACTTTAAATTTCATTCATATATATTTTATTTCGTTTATAAAAATGTAAGCAATTTCTTACTCGTGACGTTAAGCTTTTAATATTATACAAAATTTAACTTATCAGTCTAATTAATATAATCTAAATTAATTACAAAAGCGTCTACAGATATATGAACATACAGGCAATAAATCCATGAAAGATTTATTTTCATCCATATTTTAGTGTAAGTATATTAAGTTTGTTAGTGTTCCCTTGAGGTTTTAAGTTTCTGTTACGAAACTTATTTTTCAACCCGCACAAATACAATACTATTGTTTTAATACAATGTCTCCATACATTAAAAAAATATGTATTACAAAACATTATTATTAGAAGAATAATGTTTTTCCCAACCGTACCCGATGCAAATGAAATGAGCTTCGTCACCGTGTCAGCGGGGTGAACGCAAATTGCAATCATCGAACAACCACTACTGGGAAATTTTCCAACGTTCTCGTGAAATCCACTTCGATTCATTTCCATTTATTGGACGTTCCATTTTATAGTATAGAAATGCATTATCATTTTAAATGTCCCGCTTTGAAGTGTTTCACGAGAAATGAGGCGTTTCATCTGCGTCGTATTCAAACATAACATAAAATATTAAAATTTTGATTTAAATTTGAATAAAAATCTATATCATTGAAATACTTCATTCACAACACCATGAAATTAAGATTTTTTTTTTTCAAATAAACCAAATGGTTTTCAAAAATATTTGTAGCTTTAGTGTAAGCACTAATTCTACATATAACAAATAAAAATTGTTAATAAAATCTGTACTATATCCGACTTAATATTATTTAAAAAATATCGAAAATTATGATGTTCACCAATTTAAAAAATAAAATTAATATTATCAGCAATAACCATTTGCACAAAAGCGATGAAACAATACCATGATCCGAGCCTGGTATCGATGAGTGACTTGCGAATACCGCCCTTGGATATCGTGCCGTGACTACCCTTCGCTGTTTGCTTAACAAATATTGTCCTTAAATATTGTACTCGTGTCATCTTTGAGTATTACATCGAGGATCGTGTCTTGCTTGTGTTGCGTGGAATTTATTATGTAACTGTATAAATAACTACAACACTGTTATAAAGCTAGCGTTAAGGCATATTGACTATCGCATTAGGTTATTGTATTATAGTTTTCTGTAAATAAAAATAAATAATTTATTTATTCCAGCGTCTTAATGTTTTACAAGTTATTAGTGAATCTACAATCTATGCAAGATAATCGTTGTTCCTTTAAATTTTTTCTTTGAATTGAAATGAAAATCCCCCGCCATCTCTTCATAAAAACCTATAGTGCCATCGATTTATCTACTTGAATTACAAAATAGAACCGAAAAGTACTAAACACACACTTTATCTTTTAGACGACACTAACTGTACAGCAAAGTTTTCACGACCGCAAAACAGCTAAAACTACCGCACCGCCCATAAACAAGCAGGCGTGGAAGGAATATTCAAGAGGAAAGTTTGTCTATGCTCCACTCAATGCTGGCAACACTTGCATCTAACGGGCGGACTTCGGACATCGTGTATCACGATGCATTGTCCCTTAATGAAGCCGGACCCATAAGTTTGATAATAGGCTAAGTTATTGCGGTATAAGCTTGCTTTGATGACCACTTTGATGTTGTCCTTTAGTTTCAAAGTCCATTATAAAGACGATGTGCTAGCAATTTAATAAGATGTAGATTATGAAAGTTCAGTCCCAAATGTTAAATCATCTAAAATCTTAAGCGATACTATTATTTTTAAATTCACATTTTTTATTCCCAACACTTAAACAAAGAAAAATACGCGTATATAAAATTTTATTCTCATTTCTATCGGTTGTAGAGAATGTCACCAAAAGTTTCGGAGACTATATCGCCTTCACTACACAAACTTCTATCGACGCGACCCAACTGTGACATGAATCCTATTATTTGCTGCAATAAAAAAGTTTCTTCCCACACTAGTACACTACATATTTATGTGTCAGTTTGTAGAAAAATTGAAGTGAGTTGAATTTGGACGTACAAAATTTTGGTGAAAATGAATGGCATTCACCACGTGTATTAAAAAAGAAGTTGTCATTGCTTTCAAAAAGAAGTAGTCAGAACTGAAACATCTTACCCCTTAATTATAATCTTTTAGTTATTAGAATCTTGCATCCTACATGTTGAGGTCTACAGGTTCATTCAATATTAAATGCAGTGTGGTTAATATGTTGACTATACAATATACCTGGTGTTTTTCTATCCAGTCTTGATTCCCATTTTTTTTCAAAACTGCATAGACTCACACGGTACATCTACATTATCAAAAATAAACACGAAATGTTCTTTGATGTCCTCTACCGTATACTGTGTATGCAATGTATGTCATATCTTCAGCTGTATTACATAGGGCGATTTAAGAGAATGTACCGCGCATATTTAAATACATTTATTAAATTATCAGTATAATATAAAAACTTGGTGTCACATGTAACACGCTGTCATTCAGATCTGTCGTCGACGCGTCCGACTGGTCTAACGGATGTGTTGTTTTTAGCTAACATTACACAAAACAAATAAAGAAACGAATATGTCGATTGATATAGAAATGTATAGAAAAAATGTTGACTTAGATTGTTCACATTGAATTCAGAGAATTACTAAAGTTGTTCATAATTTTGCATCGTATCATACATGTAGCACCCAAGTTCAAAAGTACCGTCATCTACTTTATAAGAAAACCTTGAAATAAACAGGCTCCCTAATATTATGAGCTATTTAAAAGACAATGCAAGCAGAACTGTAACAATCATTTTACAGTTATATTATTTTTTAGAATGGCAACCCTTTTTCAATATATTATGTCATAGAGCAGCAACTCTACAATCTACGTTTATTCGGAGTTGTCGATAATAATATTTTTTGTCTATTGTTATGCAGCTATTAAGTAACTTAGCTTTAAACTTCTTATTTAATATAAAATAAATATTTTTTAAGAACATATCTATGTTAATATATCAATCCTATCTAGGTTTGATATATTTAAGTGCATCAGATTGTTAATACGATTTAAACACAATCTTAAAATAAAAATTCAATTCTTCAAAGAACTCTCAATGATACCCATCAATCGACACTTCGATGACAGGCGCAAAAATAAAATCTAAAAACAAAACAGTTGAATATAGTTCACAGTCGTGTTGACAAAATTCTTAAAATAATACTTGTTTTTCATCATACAGAATCCCAAAATTTGTGTTTTATTTTCATCAATTTTGTGTATTATTAAATCGGATTGTGTAATATTATCAACAGTTACATAAGACTTGATTTTTATAAATATCTCTATTATTCTGGCATCATCGTCAATGTTTCATAAATAGATAAATGGATCATGATACTGCGACGTATTAGTTGATCACACTGAGTATCATTTAAGAAATACTTTAGTATTTTTTTCAAATTTCATCCAATTTTATGTACTAACTAATTAATGCTATTTCGAAAAATTCGTGGAAAAGTTACAAAATGGTCACAATTTTGAAACTCAAAAATGGAACGTCGCATTCCACTAAACTTCCGTTAAACGGCCAGGACATTGTTTCGGCTATTTCTTTTAATTTCCAATCTGAATGGAGCTAATGACGCGGCGCTGCGCATACGTCTAACGGTTGGGCTCATTCATCAGAACTGTCAGCGACATCTATTGACAGTCGACTTCTGTGTCACGCCCGCTCGCCGCTCAACTGACATTTCTTGTGTATATTCAAACACGGATATTGCTTTTCTTTTTTCTCAAATGTATAGTGCGGATGCGTTAAAATAAAAAAAATGCCGTTAGAACTACAATCAGGGTTGAACTATAAAATAATAGATTAGCACATTATGATCAAAATTCCATCCCATATAAGTCATAGAGTCAGAGTTGTCAACGCTTTGTAGGCAAAATAAATAAACAATAAAACTTTTTAATTGTTTGTTCCAGTAAGAACTTATTCTGAGATTTTTTATCAGGTATGATAATATTGCTGATAAAAAATACAATCATTCAAATTCATAAAATTCTCGCGTAGAGTTTAGCTTTACGATATGATTTATTATTTTTGTAGTAACTCAATAAGTACGTGAGTTTCACAGTGGCTTACTTTTTCCATTTTATCAAAATTAGCTTCCCAACCACACACACTTATTCTCCTACTAACAAAGTCTACGCGATGTCATTAGTATAATATGTTAGTGCGTAAGGAAGTCCGAAAATTATTCATCTTTTGAACCCTTCGTCGGCAACAAACATAATAGTTACCGATAAGAATGTTAAAGAAAAATAAACCATTATAATATCATCAGTCATGGCTACCCGCGGTGGGTAGGTCAGCGGCTGAGAAAAAAGTCTTACAATTCTGAATTCAAATGAAGAATAATTCATTTATGAAAATAAAATGACAGATTGAATGGATGTGGCAATACAATGGTGACGGCTACCGTGGCCAGCGCTTTGTGCCACGTGCGCCACCTCCACGGATTTGTAGCTTTAATGAATCATTGTACTTTACTTTTTAACCCGAAATTAAGAAATTATTTCAACCCAAGCCTTTATGGGCAGACATACTTAAAAATACGAGTATATCAATACTGTCTCTAGAAGTAATTGGCGTTACTTAACTAAAGCAAACTCATAATAAGAATATTTATTGTATATTTTTTTGTATCAAATTTAAATAAGTAATCTTGCAGATCAAATGTAAATCATATTTGAATACCTCATTAAAAACGACATAAAATATGTTCGACATTTAAACATTGACCTTATCTCGTAAAAATGGCAATTACTCGCTACCCCCAGAATGAGACCGCGAGTTAGTGAACTCCAACACTAAGAAAGAAGCGGGCAATGAAATTAAAAATATGTCTTAAGGGCAATTAGCTTTAACTTTTACAGTAAGTGCCCTATCTGCTCGCCGCACCCTCGCGCTTTTCAATTGTGGGGAACGGCCAGCTTTTCAGTTTGAGTGAATTTTATGGACTCCGTTCGCGTTTTACAACACTTCACTTAACCCTATTTTACTTATGAAATTAAAATTATAGACTCTTCAAAAGAAATTCAATGAATTCCTTCAGATTTTTATTTTAAAGATGCATAGTGCATCGCAAAGATGCAGATTTCGAGCTAAAAGTAACCGAGACGAAAAACTGTGAAACATCATATTTTAAAACTAAAGAAAGCTTCTCCGAGTCATGATGAACAAAACATAAGTGGACGACAACAGAGGGTGAAATTAGGTAAAAATTCTTAGCTGGTAGGGCATTGACGGAGTGTTTAACAATAAATTTCCATTTATAAAGCCGCAAGCGGTGCGGGGAGCAGCTTCCGACACTTTTTTTCCTTTATTTCCTTGAGGCCGGGGAACCACCCCACCATCGCCGAATTAAAACGTTCGCCAGTTTTATTCATGTAATTACGAGTATCATGCTTGAATTTATCGTGAACTTTTGATTTTTAGAATTTTGTTTGCTTAAACAACAGTTAAGAATTGGCGGAAATTAAACGCACTAGCATATATATTTTTAGAAATAGATTATTTTTAAGAATTCTTATATATGTAATTACATTTAAATGTAATGAAGAATCAAATCTAACCTTTGTAAACTAAGTACGTACACATTACTGAATTAAAAGAGTTCTTCAATAAACCTCCTATCTGACTATTGTATAAGACATTGTCAAATTAATCCCCGAATATGTATAAGATGTACATTTTACAACAGTTACCCGCAACCTGGGTTTTACATCCCGAAATGTATACAAATAGTCACAAAATTTTATAAACACTTAAGTATTCTAAAATTATCCAAAAAAGAAAAGAATATGGTAATATACATCTTTCAAGATATTTAAACCTTAATATCATTAATTACTTCTTTGTTTGAGCAATGCGCCTTATCTCTATAGCATATTTATTTCCACCAACAAGATTATCCTTATTAAAATTTAATTAAACCGAAAGCTGCATTAGGAGGCATAGTAAATATTCCAGAAAATATTGGCGGGATAATAATTAAAAGAAGCGATAATGTCCCCAGCGCGGTGAAAAACGACCACACCATCCTTTTTATTTGATAAATACAATTTATTCGCCGCCGCCCTGCCTTCCTCGCTTCTTTGTGACTTTTAAATTCCTATAAACGATTCCTTTGTTACAATTTGTTTGCTTTTAACGGGAGAAATTGGAACAATGACTATCGAAACTTTGCTGTAATAAATAATTATTTTACTTCGATTAGATTTTTGCTGCTCTTTTCTCGGTTCGGTGATACTAGTTAAAAAATAATAATTTCTTATAAAAGATGTTTTAATTGTAGATATTGTTTGTAAACGTTTCATATTGGAAAATAGAAACTTCAATACATAATTACGGCAAATTATTTACAAATGATGTTAGCCTTTTATACCAATTAAACACATTCCTATAACAATACAAAATATTTATTTAACCACAAAGGATAAACCTATCTTCTATGACGTAAAGACCTAACAAATTATTCGCATTTGTTTCTTCTCTCACTTATAAAAACTTTTGTGCTAAAAATAGTCTATTCTTATCCGAGATTAATACAGTCATGGTTAGCACAAATAAGTAAGTGATATCCACATTTCGCATAAACTATTAACATTCCGGACCCCTCGAGATCGTAATCAGGCGACTTTACTGCGCACTAAATATTCTCCCGGCGACAATTGCGATTATGAAAAGTGCACCGTTATTTATGTCCTCCGCCGTTTATTTTTTGTCGCCCCTTTCAAGGGCAATTAAATACCGCCAGACTTAAGCACTTAGCATATTCTAAGAGTGGCGTCTTTATTACCAACCCCTTTGAAGATGGGTCGAAATTCTTTTAAATTTTTCCTTACTTTAAATTTCATTGATTCAAATAGATAATAAACCAAATGGTAAAAATTATTAAAAACATTTTATATCAAAACACTGTCAATAAATTTAAAATTCTAAGTCATTACCAATAACTATAGTAACCAATAATAAATTTCGTAATAAAGAAAAGTTTATGCTCGAATATCTGCAACCCAACGCAGTAATCACCACGAAATCTCTCCCGGTTAAAACAAACAATTTTCCCCAAACAAACAATACATTTAGTGAAATGATACTTCGAATAATGAAATTTCCTCGTCTATCGAAGCGTCTCCGGGGACAACCTGTCAAACTGTTGGGAACTTGCACCGTCTGCGCGACAACTTTTAATAACCTGCTGTATCACCCAAATGGATTTGGGATCTATTGTGCGTTCCGCTTAATGTTTACAAACTGTTAAAACATAATCAAATTTTAGACGCCTTAGTTTGGAAATTGCAAATTGCTCCCGAAACAGAACGGTGATTATTTTGGTTTTATATGAAAATTAGTTTTCCATAGCAAATTGAATAGTGCACTAATGGACGTAACTGAACTATCTCTGTTTTCTCTGTAACTTAAGTTCTAAAACAGATCAGTTTTAAACAAAAATATGTCATTAACATCAGACCTACTTTTTAATTATATTTTCTATTCAAAACACTCTCATAATAAGTACCTCATGTTAGTAATAATACCTATTCCTACACATTTCAAGCGCTGTAATGTCTGAATTGCATTAAACATCGGTCCTGATATTATCAAACCGAAGCGCAACTACCCCACACCGGCGAAATTGAACGTCTTAGATATGTCTCCTCGTAATCCATGCTTATAATTGATGCTACAATGTCAAGCGGAATCCAGCGCGCTACAGATAATCGGAAAAATACCAATCCGACGCACAATGATTGATCGAATACTGACAAATCTTAAATTGAGAGATAAACCTATGAATACAAAGCTAAGGTTAGCAATGAAAATAAATAAATGTAAACGTATAATGCTACTACTAAGAGAAATGCTTTTGATAAAGTACAGAAAATATGCACACTAATTATAACAAATATTTCATAATAAACATGTCTTTCTTATGGTTATATTCATATCATTTTTCAGGAGGTACGAATTTTTCAAACTCTCTCGACATCCCATGTAGTAAAGTGATATTTTACTCGCTAAAATTGAATTTTCACATTTATGCCTTTCACACCTCATAAGGTAATATTTCTTCTGGAAAGCTCCCTTCCTTACGAAACTTTTCTGTTGCAGTAACATACAAAATAAATGTTTGGTGCTTTATCAAATTGGAGTCAGAATGTGACACCAGACTTATGTTATCGCTACGCGGGGTCTATTTATAATTTTTTACAGACATTAAACTATTCTGAACCGGTCATTAAGGTGCGTTCACTATTAGTGCGTTCATCTTTCGTAATTAATAATTTTAACGGACTTTGTTTCTTTTTGGCATATGACTTATACATTTTATTTTCTTAACAAACTGTATTGTTGAATATGTTATTAAAAAGGTTCATATTTGAATGAAAAACATCGACTGATTACTCAAGTAGAATCTACACTACATTCCTACCCCTCAACGGCTGTAGAATTACAGAAAATCAATTAGGTATCCGTAATTTCAAACCCTTAACCATATGCTCCTGAGCCCGACACAAATAATGTGACCACGGCATTTAGTCGGGCATCGAATGTTCTCTAATGGCATTCGACCGCCAACTGGCCACCACATTAATCCTTTCGGCTGTTGATTAATTATTCAAACTTGCCCTGGGGTTCTCACATATTCTTTGCAAATTGTTTACAACTAACTTTGCTAAGTGCCATTTACAATAGTTCTAATTAATATTGTAACGTTTATAATGCTCAACGCTATTTCTTTGGCCATTCGTCGTATCGTACTACTTTCGTTACTAATTTAGTGCAACCATTAAAAAACAATTGCTGACTTTTAGTTTCAAATTTTCACTTTATATCGGTCGATATTTTTTTTGAGTGTTTATATTTTATATTTTTTTTTGTAAGGCGCCCATAACCAACCAATGAGAAGTAATTTCGAAAACATTAATAAAAACAGATAGCTACATTGTACATGCAGAAGTCTGGGCGGTTTTCTCTACTTTTTATGTAATAGTAACAGTTACATAATTCTACTTTTGTTATAGATATTTCACGAACTTGACAGTTGTATTTCTAAATTATTGTAGTTTTAAATCCCAAATTTTAAAATTACTTTTCCCAATTAAATGTAAGTACAGCTTCATATGATTACATTGATGTCCTTAAAAGAGCTTATTAACTATTAACTAAGTACAATGAAACGTTTAGCATAAAATGTAGCCCAGTTACCTTTGTTACCTTACACATAATTCAATAGAGATATTATCAAATTAAGTGCGGACGGCGACACTAGATGCACTGACCCTTATTTCGCAGTAAATCTTCGATCTCGAGGGTCACGCGGAACATCATTTATTACCCACTTGTTTTACATGACAACGAGCTATTTGGTGTGAACATTTGTATTATTGTAATAGAATATGCGTCCCTTTGCGGTACTGAATGTGGATACGAACGTTTCACTCTACATAATACAAGAATATTAAAATAAATATTGTATTAGATCTTTTTATTTGTTTATGAAGTGCATATAAATTATAAATACTGGATTATGTTGTGTATGATATTTTAGATAAATGTTTTCTCCGATTTATATGTGATAAAAAAGGATCATCTCTTGACTAACTTATTCTTTCAAAACTAATTTGGGAATAGATAATATTTGTGTAAATTACTATATATCTCTACAACGACTACTATTGTTAATTATCTTTAAAAAACCAATCTTTCAAATCAAATTTAAGTGTTCTAATATTACACTACTAAAAATGTTCACAATTTATCGACATCCGTAAATCTATGAAGTTCAGTGACATGGAAGCGGGGACATCCCCATAATGTGAGCATTATGCGCACCTCTCAGCCTCGCATAATACCATCCATTATTAGCAAAAACTTGCCACGCTCTTGCATTTCTCAAATTCATACAGTCGCGTAGAAAAGCGCATTTGTTGTTTATTCTTTAATAAATATTATAAACGTTATTGTAACAAGAAAGTTTTAATGTGTGAGATAGGACCCACATTTTAGAGTAACATACACTGTTATACATACTACCAAGTATAATATTGAGTAGTTAAATTACACTTAAAATAGAATCGTATCGAAATTCTGATAGGTATTATCAATACGAAAAGGACAATGTCTGTTAAATAAAGTATCAGAAACATTTTCTTTAATAGTTTTTAATTCCAATTGACTAATTAAAATGATCTATCAAGTTTTCTTTCATAACCAGTTGATGAAAACGACGTCTTATCTTAGATCATACGATCGATAGATACTAAACAAACATCTATATTATGATGATCTATGTCTTTCATTCATAAATTCAAAAGATCAATTATTACATGAAGTAACATATAATAATTTGGTAGCGTTAACGTTAAGCAGGCGACTGTACTACACCTACCGCCTAAACTCATAATTATTATTCTAGTAGCTGACCAAGGGCTATCTGGTTTCGAGGCCAGTTAACTGGTAATTTACGGAGTACTTATATGGCTGTAAAGTTCTCAAGTATAGATCGTAGTGACCTCTTACTTATAGGCATTAACTTATGATAACAATTATACGAACATTGTTATTTTCTTTGATAGAAACAAGTTTATTACAAGGATAACATATTTCAAAGGGGCGTAAATCCCTACACATTTATACCTAACAATTATTTACGACATTTGATATAAACGTTGCTGTGTAAAGCCATCATGCGGAAACAAAAACGGAGCAACATTTGATTGACAGCTGGCCCTGTCCAATAGAACATGCGCTAGTTGACGGAACGTCACTCAAGCACCACCCAAAACAAACTTATACGCGAACATAAACCCCGCCATTATAACCCCTAATTCTTTGCAGCTAAGAATAGCGTCCTAAAATTATAATGCGAATACACGCGTCCCGTGGAATCGTCACGCGAACGCGATCGCCCCATTATTCGCCGCCCTTTGTAATTTGAATTTCGAATTCCAATTCGTATTTGTGGTAAAAAGAACAGTTTCGACACAATGGCGTCAAGGGCGGTGCTCTGACATGCGATCAAGTTATTACATTAAAGGAACCCGTGCTTATAAGTTATAACCCTGTTACATTTCCAAGAACACAATTATATACTGTATACAAGTTATCATTAAAAATATTATACAGAAGTAAAATCAACAAAAGATGTCCGCTCCGTTGGACGTTTTCTTTCAAAGAACGAATGATACTGTCCAAATAATTAAGCATAATAGAACGACCCACGACTCTTTAAATATTTTTCTTATCAAACAAACTCAATAGTAAATTTGTTCCTTATCTTTCAGAAAATGGGCTGCCAAGAAGACTGCGAACAGCATACACTAATACACAACTACTAGAACTAGAAAAAGAATTTCACTTCAATAAATATTTATGCAGACCGAGAAGAATTGAAATTGCGGCTTCACTTGATCTTACGGAACGACAGGTATAAGACTGACGATTTTATATGATTTTTTCAAAAATAATAAAAAAAATGATACTAAAATTATAAATCTTCGTTACAGGTGAAGGTATGGTTCCAAAACAGACGTATGAAACATAAGCGACAAACTCTGAGCAAAAGTGAAGATGGCGATGACAAAGATTCGACAACATCGGAGGGTGGCAAGAGTAAAACTGGCCTTGATAAGTTTACAGATGATGATGGGCCCCTTTCGGGAAAGAAAAGTTGTCAAGGTTGTGAATTACCCCCAGGCGCCTTGTGTTCCCCTACTGAAGATATACCTGAATTATCATCGCGTACACGAAACAACAACACACCGAGTGCTACTAATAACAACAGCTTTGCAAGCGATGGCGCGTCCAGTGTAGCCTCGTCATCCTCCCTTGACAAGCTAGCTGAAGAAGATTCTAGAGATTCACATCCACCTAACGTTTCTGCTCCCCGAAATTTAGCTAAAAGAATAAAACAGGAATCGAGAAAACGTTCACCATCTTTAGATGCTCTTGGCTGCAAAGTTTCACCATCTTCCTCAAAAGATGGTCTTATTGGTATCGCTGGTTTGACAGATGCTGGAAAGTTTTCTTCTGTTAATCTTACGCCTTCTTCGACACCGGGGACTCCATCTAGCATGCATCAAAGTCCACTAGGTCACTATGCGCGTCCTTCGCCGCCGAACGTACCGGCTGGTCCACCACATCAAGCAGTTCCGAATGCAATACCACCATATGTCATTAGAGGCAATGCTCCGCCGGGACAATTCGTACCCCACCCAGATTTTCGAATGGACAGCAAGCAATTTGTAGGTAAATTAGCACAATATCCTCAGGGAGCGAGATCGTATGAAGGCTATTCTGCAGCATTGCAAGGCAATGATCAACATGCTTACTCTCGAAATCATCAGAATGTTAGACCAGATGGGTCACCTTCGGCACGGTCTACTAATGGTTTAGTAACAAGACAAACTTACCCTCACGAAATGTATCAAAACTATGGCTACTCTAACTACGGTAAAGACCAAGCTGGATATGGCCACCCTGGATATGACCAGGCACAGGGTTATTCAAGCGAACATATGGCTTATGCTAACAGTCACTATGGCTATCATTATCACGAGTCTGGAACCAACGAGCATGGTCATAGCTATTACGCAAGTGACGCACAAAAACCTGCACATGGTACTGAATACGCAAAAGGTTCATATTACGACGGAGCTGCATACAGCGGTCAAGGCAGCAGTTCGACGGCGAGTGCTTACGCAGGAACTCCGACGAGTGGAGAAGCATACACTGGCAATAGCGAGTGTAACGACGGCTATAGCTCATTTCAACAATTCTACGAGGCTTCACACGCTGCACCCGCAACAGGCGACAACTCCAATTCTTCATCTGATTTTCACTTCCTCTCCAATCTTGCAAATGATTTTGCTCCTGAATACTACACCATTTGAGATAAGGATTTCGCCGAACAGGCGAGTAATCTTTTTGTATAGTCCGAATTCGGTGACATCCATCATAAAATCATCTTCAGGGAAATGTATGAAACACGTTATGAAATATGCATTTTCCAGCAAATAAATATTACATAAACATTGCCTGAGGCGTTTGAAAATTTCATCTCATTTCTCTTGGTATCGTTTATAAATTATAATAAAAATGACGAATATGATTGACCTAATAAGTAAACATGTATTTAATTGTAAATACGTACACATATTTACGTCTAGTTTTAAATTAAGATAGTTTAATATTTTACATTCACAATAATACAGGATAATTAATTATTTATATCGATTATCATTCATATTTCATAAAATAGCTATATGATCTCAAAAACATTACTCAATTGTATTAATAATAAATGTAAAGCCAGTTTCGTTGATACTATAACATTACTCAGTAGTCGTGTAAATGGCAGAGGACTACTCAATTTAAAACAAATTTTGTTAATTAATAACATAATTGTAATAAACAAATTGTGCATTGAACAATCGTAACATTGTAAATTTGTTAATAAAGAATTTAAAATTATGATAATAATGTTCTCACATGTTCACGTTTAACAAGAATAAAACTTCTTTATTATAATATAATTTTCGACACTAAGATAATATTGTTTATGAAATTAAGGAATAGTCGTTGCCTTATTTAGTTTATATTGTTTCGTGACTGTAAGACATTGTAGATATTAGTTACATAGTTATTATTAAACAGTGTATTGTAGATATCAGTGCTATCATTTTGGCCTATTAAGAAATAAATCATTTGGTGTCGCATATTTGTTTATTTTTTCCTGATTGAAAGTTAACCACTTGCTGCAAGCTTCAGCTTACAACAAAAACAACATACATGTTGTAATGGAATATTTTTGATCAAGCAAAATGCCTTGTATCTAAAAACATATCTCTATATACCCACTAAATCCACCTCCTGTATTTCTATTAATTCCCCCCAAAACTATATCCTACTTTTTAGTCCTAGAAAATGGTATGTGACAAATAAAAAAATATATTCATTATCCATATAAAAAAAGAAATATGCTTTATCGCACACCCAAACAGGAAAAAAAATATTATTGTAATAATTAAAACCTATCCATAGGTAGACAATGGTCTATAGATTTTAATTATTCTTCCCTTTGGAAGAAGATAAAAAATTGATGGTGCTTTATGGCTACCTAACAATGCTTTAACATTCTGATATAATTGCATGTTTAGGTTTCCAGCTACATCAGAGGTTCCCATTCTTTTCTTAGTCTGGAACCATTAATAATTTAATCTATGTAATATCCATAGTCATTGTGAATCATCAAATAATAAATAAATTGAAAATATTATTTGTGCTGTTTATTGATAGGTTTCCAAATCTAATACTATACATAGGTATTGTATTAGATTTGGATAAAGAATACAGACCATCAATAAAAATAATACAATATTTATAATTTATAAATTTATTTTTAGTAAGCAATCCATTTTATAAATAACACTTGAATTCAGTGGTTAATAAAAAGTTATTGCATCAAATACGTTATCTTCCACATTATAAGTGAGGACAAATTTCAATGGACCAATAGTATAAGCATTCAACACAAAATTTGAGACAATGTTTAACAAAAACTGCAATCAATAACTTAGGCCTACTATCCATATAGTGTTACTTTTAATACTCACTTCTCAATCTCAAATTGACGTGACAAAAATATTTGAGTCAAGATATTCATATTACTTTTCGTGTTCTATAAAATTTGACCCATAAACTTAAGCACCCACATGTTGGCATCATATGCATATGTGTATCCACTGGTTGACATTATAAGGATTACATTTTCTATTCAAATAATGAATCCGTTGCATACAATACCAACCTGTAGCCATTTAGCTTTTGAAAATCATAATGACTGACAACTTCACAAGAATTTGGGTCATATTTTCCTTAACATTCAATACACATAGCAAGCATGGTTCAGTGTGGTATGGTCCTCAGTGGCCCAGCAAAAATTAACTGATAAATAAAAGTGTATAGAAATATACATATTAAATCTAGTGAGGGATTATTTGACCAAATATACATTCTAATGTTATGATGAAGCCTTCTGTGCTTGAGCTTGTGCCTGTATCTTCATTTCCATCATCATGCAAATTGCTTCCCGCACTTTGGATTTCTCAATGCCCATAACTTGAATCTTTTCCATTTGTTCTGTCACAAACTTTACTTTCCTTTTAAAGTAGTCTTTGGCACCTTCAATATCCTGGAATGCAAAACAATAGTTTGTTAGCTACTAGCGGTTAAAGTTGACTCTAATCATTTTACCAATATAATTTACATTGCTTTTAATTGCAATAATAGTACATAATAAAATTATAATGTACATATGCAAGCCTAGAAGAGGATGACACACAAAGACAACAACTTTGTATTTAACTATATTAAGGGTTTCTTAAAATAGAAACTATCAATACATTACCTTTTGTGCATAATAACCAGTTCCAATATCAATTATAACATTGTCTGTGTCTGCTATAGTTCCAGGCACGTACATAGAGCCAGTGAGAGGGACTAAAATCGTTTTTCCTTTTGTTTCTGGCTTGATTTTCTCGACGCTCTCACCGGATTCTACAAATTTGCGCTGAGCAATTTTAAGCGTTTGTAGCGAATCTTGGAAAACGTTCAACTCCTGTTGATGTAAATATAATTGGTATAGAGCTTTTAACATTATATCAATACATTTATGTAGAACAAATATCCAATACTTACTTGGTCCAATTGTTGTTTCAGTTGAGCCAACTGGTGCAAGTTTAACTTCGATAAATCGATTTGATGCATTCCCGGTGCTGGGGCCGTGGATACCGTAGCCATTTTGTGAGAAAAATACTGAATTGGAAATTCCTAAAATGATATCTGATAAAATAATTTAAGTAATTCAATATTCTCTATTCATATTTTGTAACCTCAACCTCACCGCCTTAAATTGCCATTATTTTTCTGACAGGAAACATTTGACACTGACAAATGGCAACAATAAAATGTTGTACAGATAATATCACAAAATCTTTTAATAAGCATTGTATATATAATCATTTTAATTAAGAGAAATAGACTTTAACTTTTTTGATAATGCACGATAAAATAAAAATATTTAAACTAAACGCATATCAAAAACATGGAACATGGTTTGTTATGTCAAACATGATACTTGACAATTGACATAATATTTATAAAACTTCTCTTTGCTCATCGATTGCATTTTGGTATTTGTCAGATTCAAAGATCAATTTTAGTTGTGATAACGTTGTAATTTTGTATAATTAGAAATATTTCCAATTTTAACGTTGTGTTTTATTATTTCATTACATAATTTTTTTGATTTTGTATACCACTAGACAATTAACATAACCTCCCAAGAATGTCGGTCAATGTTATTGATACAGTCGACAACTTCAACAAATTTATAAGGTTTGTATAACATACTACAAACGTAGGTTTCAAATAATTCATGAAGATTTTTTAATAAATGATTTCCAAGTAAATATCATAGTAATAAAAGTCAAAATTGACTATCCATTATAATTTCTTATAACGTTTAAATCTTTCTTTCAGTTCATCTTCCTTAACCGTAGTTCATTTTTCTGCCGAATGGGCAGAACAATGTAAACAAGTGACCGATGTCTTACAAGAATTATTAAAATTACCGGAAGCTAAATCTTCTGGTAGCCAATTTGGTGTCTGTGATGCTGAGGGTCTCTCGGAAGTCTCATTGAAATATAAGGCATGTATTATTATATTAATTCCTTGATATCACTTCATATTAAACTTATCATAAAGCTGTGTGAATGTGAATTGTTTCTCTCATTACAGGTAGACTCAGTCCCAACAGTCATATTTTTTAAAAATAGTCAGCAAATAGATAGAATTGATGGGGTCGATGTAGCTCAAATGTCTTCTAAAGTAAAAGCATACAGTGCTGGTAAATCTGTAGAGAATGCGTCCCCAAAACAAACACTAGAAGAACAATTGAAGATGCTTATAAATAAACACAATGTTATGGTATTTATGAAAGGAACAAGAGATGCACCGAGATGTGGGTTTAGCAAACAACTTATTCATATTTTAAATGGAACTGGGTATGTATGCTTCAATAGTGATCAAAAAAATTTTTTTAAATGGATCATTGAAATTAATTGATAATATTATTGTTGCAATTTTTATTTGGTTAAATCTTAATTAAAAATAGGAAGTAAGTAAACTAAAGTATGTACATATTTAAGTTGATTTCATTATTAACACAGTACACTAATTGCACAATATTTTTATCTCTTATTTGAATGAAAATTAAATCATACATTTACATTCCTGTTCTCCTTGTGTCTGTCTTTTGTATAACTAAATTAGCATATTATTGTAGGAAAATTTAAATGGACAGACATTATCTTTTTGCTTTTTAAGTAGAAATCGGTGAGGGCAATGGCATCAATTCCAATTGGAAAAAAACAAGAAGTAAAAAATATATTATTTTGATAATTATTTAATTTTACTTAAAATAACATGATCTATGTTTTGTCATCTGGCTTTAAAAGTGATAACCTTAGGTCATGGTATAAATTAAGTCATTATAGCAACAGAAACTTATAAATTACCCAGGCCTCATGTTGGTTTTATAATACACAAACTAGATTCAATTTAGCTTGCAATTTTGCAAAAATTCTCGCTATTCGAAATTTATTAAATAAAAAAAAACATATCAGATGACTAATCTTCTAATGACTTTTCTAATGAATAAATGCAGTATAATATTTGTATCAATCTTTCACATAAACCAATGTTTCTAACTTGACACAGAAGATGTTATGTGTTCACTTTCATACTATTGGATATTGTTTTTGATTTGTCTCTTAATATTGCACTTCACTAAATAATATTATATTCAAAAAACAAAGGTAATTGGATTTTCAGAGGAAAATTATTTTGAGCATATACCAAGTGTGTCAATCTTCCTAAATTCTATTTAATGTTCTTGCTTTACTTGTTACAGAGTACAATATGATACATTTGATATTTTAACTGATGAAGAAGTGCGTCAAGGGTTAAAGCAATACTCTCAATGGCCGACCTACCCACAACTTTATGTTAAAGGAGAATTGGTTGGTGGTCTTGATATTATCAAGGAGTTAGTAGAAAATGGGGAACTAGAATCTACACTTAATGCCTAACTTATTTTGTGCTTTAGTGGATTATTATTTATTGTAATAAATTTTTATAGATAATACTCGCTTTATATTTCTTTTGTATTCTTAACCTATTAGTGTATGAAAGTTAAGAACATACCACCAGACTCTAGGTGTGTTTTGCTTATCGTCTAAAGTTAACCTTAGTAACATGCCATAAAGCATGTAACTAAATCCTAAGACACAATTTCTTAGTTTCGAATTAATCGTTTTAAATTAAAATAATATACAACTTATGTTTTAATCCGGCTGCACTGATCGTTTCACTTATTCAAATGTGGAAAAAGGCAAAAATTTATAATCTTTTTTCGATTGGTAACACTAAGCGTAATGTTTTTGACACACACAAAAAACAATTTGACATTGATGTTGACGGTTCAACTTGGGTTCAACGTCGAACATAAAAGTCAAAACTTGAAAGTATATGTTTATTTACCTTAGAAAACCATTAATCCATTATCATATCTCAAAATTTGAGTTGTCTTATTGAATTGACCAGACAAAATCACTATGGATACAATAACCCCTTTTAATGATAGTAAGTACCCAATCTCTTATGCATATTTGTCATAAATTTTTCCACATTTGTTTATAATCCTGTTTTTATATAACAGTTATCATGGGTAAAGCAAGAACTGCTGGTGATGGGATGGAATCCGAAGAAAAAGTTATAGAAGCGAAACAAAACATTGATGTTAAACCAATATATATAGCTAAGAAAAAAGAATCACTGATAGGTAGTCGACTCGTCCAAGTTTATCCCACAAAAATATTTACTGCTGAGAAAAAAACGCATATTTATTCAAAAGCTCCCAAATTTGTGCCATATGAACCCTATCCTGCAGCTGTAAAACCAATTAACCCAAAAACAGTATCTAAAAGCACAAAGAAATCTAGAAATCATATGGATATAAACACTCTTGTATCTCAAATGTCACAAATGAACACAAATTTAAATGAGTTCAAGCCACGATTGAAACATCTGTCAAGCAGTGAAGGTAAAACATGTGATCAAAACACAACCCATAATGATGCAATGCAAAAGAAGATTGATGAACTTACAAAGGAAAATGAAAGTTTAAATGAGCAACTTAAACAACAAGTTCAGGTAAATCTTTAAAAGTCACTAAATAAGAGGCACCTGGCAGCTATAAATAAAACACAACATATGAACCATGAGACCATATCATTATAACAATTCATATAATCATTCACTGGGCATATGTATGTTAAATCCAATTCACTAATGAATTTTTGCTATATTTGCCAATTTAGTCTGCTATAGCAAGACTTTTTGTTTCACTTCTCCCTTGAGGATACTTATAGCTATAGTAATATGGTGACTGTCTTGTAGGTTAAGTGGTTAGCTAGTTAGACTTTGCATCTAAGAAGTCTTGGGAACCAATTAGGCAGTCACCTACTCTATACACTATAGGTACAAGTATTTTGTCTACTTCAATTATATCATGTTGTTGTTTGCATCAATTGTCTCGGAAGCAACTAAAAGAATCCTTAGACTTTAACATACAAAAAATAATAATTAAAAAAACTAACAGATACTTATTTATCAGTGTAATTTCAATATAGGTAAATAAGGAACTGAAAACAATGCTTGTAGCATCCATGGGAGAGGACCTGGAGACACAGGTGCAGTCACTAAATGAAGACAAGAAACATTTAGCCAATGCATTGATCAACTCTGCACAACATCTTTCTACCCATCAGGTATATTTATTTATAAGTCCCATACCTAAAATACATAAGAATTAACAATTAAGAAAATATTACAAATTATAGAAACATTTGTATATTCAAATGTTAATTCTTATCATGATAAGATTATTAAATTATTATGGAAATTGCAACTGATTAAATGTATATTTTATGTTTCCTTTTACACATTTAAAGTTCCTGTCTCTTTAAATAAAATCTGTCAAAGCCAATTTTATCCTTATCTTTTCTGAAGTTACAAATTTAAAATGTAATACATATTATAAGGTTATGAGATTTGTTTATAGTAAAAGAAAGAACTTATATTGATCAAAAATCTGTGTTTTTATAGGAACAGACTGAATGGCTTGCTGGTCAATGTGAAGTATGGAGGAGTAAATTCTTAGCCAGCAGGTAATTATTATACTTCCAAACTAGATACTGAAACCAATCATAAGTATTTTATAAATTTATTAATTCACATATTACAATAAATATTTTTAATCATAAAATTTATTCAATTTGCAGTTTGTTAATTGAAGAATTGGCAGCATGCAAGAAGATCCTCAACGAAAAAACTGTAAATTTGCAACAAGCAATAAAACAATTATTGGATGAAAGGTGTAGGGTTAGAGATATGATGATGTGCACATATAAAAATTTGTACAGCCTTCATGAACGCTGGCTAGAAAATATTGCAGCGTCAGAATATATGGGCAGTAAGAAATTATGTAATCGGCCCATTGGAAATTTGAACTTCAGTGCTACTATACCTCATTCTACTAATGTATTGGATATGGCATTGATTAATATGAAATTAGCTGAAAATATAAGTAGTGAAGTGTGCAAGCAAGATATTGGGCACTTGGAAAATCTACCCAGGGTTACTGATGGAGAGAAATTTGCAGAACAGGTATATAAATACCTATTATACTATTTTGTTTAAAATTACAATTTTGATCTAGTATCCAACAAAATTGTAAATAAATAATTGTTACTTTTAATAATGATTACTTAAATTAATATATATTTTTTCCAAAAGCATTTTTGTTATTGTAATTTATTTAAATCTTACGTAAATACTAAGTAAATTAAGCTAAAAGATATAAAAATATGAGTAGTATACAGAGCGTTATAATTACTCTTGCAAAAAAATAAGCATTTTTAATTATATATTAATAACCTTGTGAAAGGGAATGGATTTCCTGGAAGCAATTCATTTACAACACTATATAGCCCAATGATATTATGCAATAATTCAACATAAATTGTTGGTCTAGACCGAGTTAAACAATGAGTAAAAATCGTCTCAATATAACTAATTCAACATAAATTTTCAGGTGATGGCAATGCCCGTGGATGTTAAAAGATTAAATGAAGAGCCAGTGAATGCATTAGTTCATCACGCATACAGCAACAGTGCTCATGTCGCACCGCCAGTCGCGTCTTGCGTACATTGCAATGGAAAAGTGCAATTATTGTAAACTATTAACCATAACTTTAGGTTGTTAATTAAATACTAATGTTAAATATGTATTATCAATTTTCATAACAATCGGCTTAGTAGATTTCCTTTAATGGAGAGTTCCTCTAATTCATAGATAAAATTTGTAAATAAATTGGTATATAATGTAAATATTTCAACAATTCTTATGATGTTTATACTTCTATAATTTATATTGAATTTGCCTGAAAGCCTCAACCTGTTTCCCTTAAAGATGGCTTTTTTTAAATTCCTTTCAATCGATTTGTTTCGGATAGTAAAATACAAAAAGGTTGTGATTTATATTCGATATATTTTTTGTGGATTTGCACAATAATACTTGTCAATACATTAATCTGAAGCAAATCATATGAAAATTATGGTTGTTTTTGTCTCATAAAGCGCTACTTTATTATAACCTTTGTTACTAGCATTAAATTTGTAATTATTTAGACTTTTTAAAGTTTATATATTACTACCATTTTTAATTTAAGGGGTTGTATTATATAAAGGGAATAATAAAGGCTTAAAAAATAGAATAGCAGTTTTATTTTCTTAAAAATATAGTAAAATTTTCCATCCACATTCCCTTGTTTATTTGTGTAATGTATTTAAAGTCTTTGATGATTGAAATGGTCAAGCATTTCGGTTCCAGTGTAGTTGTAAGCGAGGTAATCTTTCACGGACACATATTTTGCGCCACCGAACCAGTCCACCATTGCTATTTGTGCGATCTTCATTTTGGTGATGAACCAGTCGTGGTCTGGAAAACAGATATTTATTATATTTAAAACTGTAACCATTCAAAATTATGTTAGCTATTTTAAAACTTATGACAGATTTATCGACTATTCCATATTTCATTAGGTACATTATTAATGGCCCATTTACTTTAGTCATTGGGCCCGCATGCGCGTGCAGGTGATTTCTGTAACGTATGCCATGCAGCCCGCTTTAGAATAATCGTTTTCACTGGTCGATAGGACTCGCATTCGATACGTAACGCATGCTATACATCCCGCATGCGGAGAGCCATATTCAATATTTTGTATAGAGTTATCGATTGACTAGTTTCATCGGTCGTTAGCGAGTTCCCACATGCGGGTCATCCACCGATTAATCGACTGATGAAAATGCGCCCTAAGATTATTAAAAAACAAAATCTTTAACTGCGTTTCATATTCAACAAGGCTAAGGCAAAAATTCTTGTTTGATAGGTTTTTTGTTTAGTTACTCGTTCTTAAATCTACCTACGTAACATTCTGCATTAATAATAGTAGTGCTTATCAAATAAGTTATACATAACTGCGTTGAATTTTTATGAAACGAATTTAAAGTTTGATATGATGTTAATAGAAAAACGATATAAAATCCCTCTTACGCTCAGACACAGGGGTTCCCAACATTTTCTTGGCCGAGGACCACTTTTACATCATAAGGGACCACAAAGTAGGTATTCAGTTTAAATTTGAATCCTTTCGTGAACCGCTTTTTCGAATATCTTGCTTAAAAATGGTTCGTTGATTCGCGAACCACAGGTTTGGAATGACTGCTATAACAAGATAAGCGAAACCACGTTCATAGAAAATACAGTGTTACAACAGACTTTTATCCTATAACGCAACAACTAGTACAGGTACAGATTTCTTATGAGTTACATTTGCATATATATTTATTGCATAATTTTTAACGCACGCAACAGGACTTGTTTACAAAAAACGGTGTCGCATTACCAGGCACTAGTATAACAGGTTTGTTTTCAATAACCATGTAATGGTTTCCGACACTTTTTATTGAAAAAAATATTATTATTTTTTAATTAAGCGCATATTGTACATGATCCTAAATAATAAGTAAATAATAATAAGTAAAGTAGCTAGGTATAATATTTAATATTCAATTGTTACGATTTTCGACAAATTTATATAAACTTTCATGTACTTAATATAAAATTGAATATCATATTATACTTTCGTATACATTTAGGCAATTTGCTATTGCCGAGAAAGGGGGAAAAGTTAATCATGAATTTTTGTGGCTTCCCTGTGTTGATATTGTAATTTATATCAATTAATATACTCTACAGAAAGATTTTGTTTTCGAGTAATATGAATCTAGAATATTTATACTTCATTCTCGATTCTACCTAAGATAGCAAGATAGTAATGAGACGTAAAATCTTAATCGACCCACCTTGACCTAACCTTATCAAATTATATAAATGTTATCTTTTGACTTGCCATTTAATTTATAACTAGAAAATTTCCTTAGAAACAAGGAAAGTTTGTATTTATCTTAAAATAAACTAGATTGAGTTAGAAACTCGGCGAAGGATCTAAATATTAATTGCAATAGAAGGGGGCCATAGGATAGCTTGATGATAGAAAAGATGATTTTTTATATTTTTTAGGTTAAGTTAAACCAAGCAACACTTAAATACTTACTCCAAAAAATTATATGAACGTAAAGAGATAAATGAATTGCCCTCGAATTACGAAAGCATGTTGAGTACTTGAGTCGTTTCTTTTAATTGGTCTCATTTAAAAATTCTTCTCATAGCAAGGGATAAAGAAAAATAATTTGCCAGCGGGGTTTCGCAGTAAAGAAAATATGTGAAAGAGTATATTAAATAGTACCTAGTATTGCAATGTTATATTTCCTTCTTTCGTATATACACCTTATATAAATTTAAATACTAACCAGTCGGCCATGTAGCCATCGCCGGATGTCTTTCGAACAAAGCGGCCTTCGCAAAATCAAACTCAGGCGTTCCTTCTTTGACCTGTCCAACAATAACATTATTATAACAGTTGTTTATTTTAGATATCAATTTAATCTAATTAGATAAGGCTAAACGTGAACCTAACCATGCAAATATAATTAAAAAGATAAGCTGTTTTATCTCTTTGCGAATACAAAAATATTCTATTTATAAAGATATCTTCAAAATTGTTGTATTATGAAGTTATAACGTAGGTATTCTTTGTCTTGCCTTGAATAGTAAATTAGCAATACATTTGTAATATCATGAATACTAATAAGCGTTTGCTTGTTTGGATTGTTTTATGTGGTCAGTTCGATTAAAATTTTCAGTACCTACATAAAAGAATTATTATAACAGAACATTGGTTATAACAGAATCAGGTAAATCTAAAATAGGGGCAAGATTGTTCAAATGAGTCTCGGAACAAATTCGAGAGAAGTAAAAGCCTGTATCTTAGGTATATGTACCTACATATACTTTGATAAAAATTAAGTCTTCTCTCGTGTACAATGACTAAAATTACTGTGAATTATTATTATCATAACGAACTTTATAATATCCGCCAGCAATTGTAAATTTGTTATTAGTTTGGCAGCTTCTAAAATTAAAAGCTTTTAAATAATTATGTAGTTCTTATTAAAAAGGAAAAAAAAACTCTTAACATAACAAGATTTATCCATATTGCATTAACATAAAACCTTCCTGTCATAAAAAATCTCGAAAACAAAGTTATAGGTATTATTGCAAGAAAATGTAAATATCAATACAAAACATCGTTTAAACATTTTTTAACTGGAAGAGCAGCTTTTTATAAATGTGTAAATTATAATAAAATATGTTGCAATATAACGAAACTGGCATAGTAATAAATGAATAAATTAATCATACCTTCTTCATTTTCCCTGAAAGCATAAGACGAGTGCATCGTGGGTCTTCAGGGTCGTACTTTTGGTTCTCACAGAATCTCGTCTCTTCCAACGATACCAGCACGGTGGCGCGAGTGTTTTTCTGTTAAATGGAAACGTACCTTTAAAAAGGGCCCTATTATATATTAAAATTTTAAAACTTAAAGACGTATTCTACTACCCAATCTTAATTAAGGGCGGGTATGTTCCACTTCCAAGTACACCGTACCCCTTATTACCATCGCTGTAGCTCGTGAGTCGACACCCTTACTCTCGCACTTGTATTACTTCTGTCTTAAAATTGGGTAATGTTTTAAATTTTATAATGAAGATGCGCGCCAAAAGAAGGATATAGAAAGAGAAATAAGGTACAGGTAAATATGAATTCATTTATGTAGAGCTGTTTTACTTGTAATTGTTTTCATTGCGTACTCGGAGTTGCTTTTTTTCAATAATATTTAACGTATGATGACAAAATATCTCGATGACAGCCCTAAGTCAGGAAGTTGATATACCCTGAGCCTCAGAGAGCGCGTAACGCCGTTGGTCCTGCGCCTAGTTCGCTTAGATTACTCTGCGTTCGTCTTGATCTGCAGTTCCATTGGGTTATTAGAATAAAGGAATCTGGGTTTGTACACACACTTGTGTACTATAATGTCTCCCTTGTAGTGTGTAGAGATTGGCCGCCATAGCGGAAATTCCGTCAGTAGGAACGTTTCGTTTTCATTTATAAGACCGAGATGATAACTTACGAGGCTATTACATATTAACCTAGGATAACAATAATTATGTTAGGGCAAGATGTAATGAGTCCTTAGCTTAACATTTAATCGCCGTTATTAATACTAAGTATATACATATTTATATCTCGGACATTCCGATAAAGGTGCATTATAAACACTTGAGCTAGGTATTTATGATAACACCAGTAAACATTCAACACACAATATTGAATTTATGAGTGGATGGCATTTTTTTCTATATTAGAATTTACTCACCGCTAAATCACGAGCAGTAAAGTCCAGAGGAGACATGTAGAAGTAGGGGATTCCGGTGGAATTAGCCAGGGATCCATCGACTACTGATTTCACATTGGAGAAGGGGAAACCTTCAATAGCTGGTAGTACGGATATGCTCGCAATCGATGCCCAATCTACAATTGAATAATTTGCTGTTAATTATCCAATTTGCGTGTTTTAGCACGTATAAACAGGGGGAGGATTCAGGTCAGTTCCTGGTTAAAATGACCCAATTTATGTAATCGGTGGCGCTCTTATACCACCGTAAATTATTTGATCACGTAAAGAACACGATATTTTGCTTTACTTAAATTTAATAGTTCGTTACATGATCTCGTAATGAACATTTTCTTAGCTGTCAGAAAAATCTTAAGACTCCGTCTTAGTTGTGTAGACTAGTTGCCGTAAATAGATATTACCTACATATTTGAGTCTATCACTAGGTTATCAGTTTCTTGTTATTAAAGCTAGTAAACCTAAAACTAAGTAAGCCATAATTTTTATCACGAAATCTGTGAATTAAAACAAAGCTAATCCATGAATGCAAAAAGATAAAAAGCACTCTTGTTATCTTTATTTCATTAATCGTTAGATACCTTTATTATAATCGTAATAACTAGAATAATATTACCCAAATGAACACGGATAATGATGATTAAAGAAGAAATAAAAATTAAGAAATTCAAAAATCATTTAACGAAATATTGGGTTTATATTATTGGTTGATATAATAAGTCGATCAATATTATAATTTATAAATAATAAAAAGCCACAATAAAAAATACCATAAATCTAGTAAGTAGTTTTATGAAAGTTCCAAAATATATAACTTACGATAAAAAGGTATTGCTAAATAGTACAAGCTGGTTAGGTCAATAATAGTTATCTAACTAGTCATGCAGTAAACTCAGTACATACCGCAATTATGTAGGACGTATCTAGCCATGGCGACAAGTTTGGTGTGGTCCGGGGGCCCCGCTTTGTGATGGGGCCTCCGAGTCGGAATTTCATTTGATAGTCCTTGATTTTGGTAGTGTGGCCCGAATCTACACTCTCCATATATGTTTAAAAGACTAACGGCGACGATTAAATATTTCCACATTTTCTAAAAAGAAAAGTATCCGATATAAATTAGTCTCTTTAAAATAAATTTCATGCCTCAGAAAATAAATTTCACTTTAAAACTTCTCTTAAAAATAAATTTTATGCCTAGATTTTTAAGATATTGCAAAATCTTCTAACGTTTTAGTAGAGTCGGCAAAAATAAGAAAAGCCGGCCCTGCTCTACTTTAGTTTATAATTATGATTTTCCTTAATAATTTCAATTGTAAAAATATTTACAATGTT
This sequence comes from Phoebis sennae, assembly GCA_001586405.1. Lineage (NCBI taxonomy): Eukaryota > Metazoa > Arthropoda > Insecta > Lepidoptera > Pieridae > Phoebis > Phoebis sennae. The sequence goes on along the minus strand of LQNK01000778.1, from coordinate 212,674 downwards.
TCAATGTGTGTGTTCAAATACGTAGATGATACCTACGGATTTGGCTAATTGACAGAAACATGGGGCAGTAAATAATACAGCGTAATTTAAATAATAATATTTAAGTGTTAAATTAATATAAATGAATTTATTGAAAATCTAACATGAACTTATTTGGAATCACGCATACTCATACATTTTAATTTTTTGTAGACACTGATGAATATTCAATTAAGTAAAAAAAATAATAACGTTATATAAAATATAAATTTAATATGATCACTTTAATTTTTTTCTGAAGTACTTACGCTTAAAAATAGTTGACAAATAACTTAACACAAATAAATTTAATCAATTCTTATTTTTGCACATCAGGATTTTTAAATATAACACGCTAAGCGTGCTGCGTAAGCGCGGCAACGAGCGTTTACCGATAACACAAACCACCTTGCCGAACGTCCAATGACGAAACACGCAATAGCCAATGGGCAATGCGATTTCAATTTGAGATCAAGTTGATCCTACAGAAACTAGGTAGGAGCAATTTGCTTGTCATTGTTTCGGAACATTTTGAACTTGACATGCTCATTTTCAAATGTCATAATCACGTCAATGTCAAGTTCACTGTCAAGGCAAGGTCCCGTTCATCAAAGAACTACATAAAAATACATACGAGATTTGTGGTTTACGATATTTTTATTCGACGCACTACCATGTATATTTAGTTTTAAAGAGTTTAAAACATAGGAGTTGTTAGTAAATTAATAATACATACCTTTTGTATATTAACAACTAGCAGTGCACTTTAATAAATCCTCGCGACTTTGAGATATAAAAGGTTCCATTAGCACGTTACGTTGCGTTGCGTCGCTCTGCTTTGACATCGCGTCAACGCTGCGTTGTTAAACATACATATTTTATGATAGACTCCTTTAATGCGTAAAAGCCAATACGGCTTAGGATGAGACGATCGGCTTGACCTTTTTGGATCTGCGTCTGTCTCTCTCGTGCGTTTTCTACCGCAACTCTATTCGGCTCTTACCAGGCGCTGAATTTCACCTCAACGGTCAACAACTGTCGCTTTAGAAGAAATTTCTTCCCACGCACCACCGACATTTCATTAACATTTCGGAGGACCGACAGGCAAGAGAAGCCGGAGGAAGGATGATGCACTGTGCCGTTGAAGGTCCGATGCTTTTTTACGTTCCGTTGCGACGACGCAACGCAACGTGCTAATGGAGCCACGCCCTTACAAAGTAAGGACGAATTGCGTCACCACAAAACGCATGCAATTCCATATTTGCACTTTTAGCGAAATTGAGGTCGTCCAGTAGTAATGAAAATAAAGTTATTTTATATTGGCTTAAAGCAATCGATGACAAACAAAATTTACTCCATGCAATGGAAAATTTTATATTTTTCATGACACAATATTCGAGCATTATAAATAATAAATATGGTTGGGCTTTGTATAAAAAAAGGAAAAAAAATTATAGCAGATATTATAATATACGACTTACGAGTATAATAGCATATGTACATGATTGTACAATATTATACTGGTCATTTAATTTACGTACGAAATGTAAGTAAGTACTTTATTTTTGTATAAATTAGAAATATACATTATAATAACTAATTTGGCTAAGTAATAGTTATTTTGGTACATAAATGATCCAATTGTTTCACAATAAAGGTGAATAGAGGTGAGTCAATGATCTTTACAATGGATGCAATGGATCAATACAGGTTACTGATTCACAAATTCAATTCGAGTCGGAACGAAGATGTTTCCGTCGAAATTTGTATGAATCTTATTCCGATTTTTGATACTTTCCGATCATTGGCATTTATAAATAGGTGGCCAGGTAAGGAACTATACAATAAGAAAATAAGACAAATTATTTTATTTATAAAATTTATTACATAATTCTAATGTTTAAATTAACGTTGAGTGCTCTTGGCGATTTGTTCCTTTAGCATGAGAATACTGGATCTTTGCTCAGGAGGCAGTAGAGCGATTTGCTCATCAGATAATTGTAGAACTTGCATTATCAACGCAGCCTGAAAAAGAAATAATATTATTTCAATAATAATTGTTACAATTTTTCTCCTATGCAAGAATTACTTAACAATAGAAAATAATAATTGAAGTTAAGAACATACGGTCAAATTATAAAACAACTCATTAAAATTACTATAAATAAAAAAAAAACTTAAATATGTATTAGGTAAGTATATAATATTATTGTACTCATAGTATAATCTTGTGTTTGTTTTAACGCGAGTACTTTCCATTTTAAATAAAATACTTTTTAAAGGATTTTAAACGCGGTTTATTATACATTATTTTATATTATTATTTAACCCGACGTTTCGAGCACTTTACAGCGAGCGATACTTTACTTTTTTTTTATTATTGTACTCACCTTTTCTTGATCGGAAGCACCAGAAGGTATTCCTTGAATGGTTCTCGCCTGAGCGACGCTTGGCATTCCAGGCGGCATTTGCGGGGCTATAAGATTATAATCATAATTATAATTTACATGCATCTAACACAACTTGTCTATGTCTATTATACTTTTGAAAATATGTGAATATAGTACATATTTCACAATAATCCAAATTAATATACATTACTTTGATGAAAATTTTATATGTAGCGACATATAAAATTTTTAAGACTTAGATCCAGAGAAAAATATAAATGTAAATTAATTATATTTAATCAAAAACCTATCCAACAAAACCAAAAATAGAGGCTAGACGCGGTCATGTGTTGTAGGTACGCCGTACGTTACGTAGCATAGGCAAGAAAATGAACTTCAATTTGCGGGTCTTGCGATGCGCAATGCGTCAAAATTCTCACGTTTGAGCTTTGACTTTAGCTATCCAGTGTAATTTAATTTTGGATTGAGCCGATAAATTGTAAGCTATAATGTCAAACTGTATCTGCCCGATTAATTAAAATAAAATTTAAAGACGTATTCACGTCAAATTAACTTAATATTTATTTTACTTTCAAATAACATAACATTACAAATATATCGACACCGTAATTTTTCTTTGATAAATGATCTGTAACTTACGTGGTTGTTGCATTTTGGCTTGCGTCCTGGGATCGTTAGGCCTTACTCGTGGATCTGCGTTGAAGCCTTGCATGCCCGCTAGACGCGGATCGCGCGGGAACATTCTACAAATTCATATAATGAATATCATTTTATTTTTTCTTAATCGCATTTACAACAAAATATTTAAAATTAAAAATACTAAATTGGAAGACATACTAAACTAGGGTAATCTCTATGAGAAAACATGGTCTTAAATAGAACACCAGTTCTAGAGGATTTGTGCATACATTTTTCGTAATACACTACTCAAGTGACAGGAAAAAACAAATAGGGTTAATTATTAAGTAATTTTGTTGCTATTTTGAACAAAAAAGGGGAGCGCTATACCTTAAATCTGTTATAAAATACTCAATAATCGTATTCTCATTCCAACAATTAGAATATCATGCCATGCAAACAAGAGATATTTAGATGAATTAAATATAGGAAGGGGTCGAAAATATCAATAATAATTTACTTTTTCAAAAATAATTTTAACCCAAATCATATGTAAGGCTTCCTAATGTGATCTCTGAGCTATGACTATAACATGGAAAATCAATGCAATACATTAAGTTCTGCTTACCTCTCAATTGGATTTTCCGTAGTTTGAGGAGGTCTTAAAATAATACATATTATTTTTACGCCATTATCTTAAATTATACCTATCCAGATATCTCATATAGAATTTGTAGGTAGAATATTAGCTTACAGAAAAAAAATGTCAAACATATTAATCTAGCCAAAATGTTCATATAAGAACCTTCACAATATTACCAGATGAGTACAATAAGGGAACATTAAAAGTTTTGGTCACCGACCACCAGAATTTCAATAATCATCATATGAATGGTTCTCCCATCCTACGCCTCTCCCAATTTCCTCCTTACCCCTTCCCCTTCCTTCAAGACATCTTCTACACTTTTACATTGTAGTCGTTCATGGGTTGTCAGTTACATCACGTGAACCGCACGCTCCGTTTGCCTGCTTTAACATAAGTGTATGTATAAGGGTGTGCACTCACGTGTCGGGCTGCGCGGGCGGCGGCACGGGGTGCGGCATGGGCGGCAGGCTGCGCATGTCCTGGTCCAGCAGCGTGGGCGCGCGCACGCTGCGCAGGTCCACGTCCATGCTCATGGGCGGCATGGCGGGACGCGCTGGGGACAATTATAAGTTTAATAATCTATACTAATGGTGTCGGAGCTGAGGCGTTTGAAGTGGAAATGGACTGGACATGTAATGAGAGGAAATGATAAATGGAGAATGCTATGGCACCCGAGAGAAGGAAAGAGGAAAAGGGGAAAGCCGGTCAAGAGATGGGAGGATGACCTCATCCAAATTGCGGCAAGGGAACGGGAGAATTAGAAGTTGGAAGAGGCCTATGCCAATGGGCACACAGGAATAAATCACTAAGTTAATATATGTATAAACTAATAAATAATTGTAATATTGTAAAATTTTTTTAGTGTTAGATAACCCATTTATTGAGGAAGGCTATAGGCTGTATATCATCTCCATATACCCACGGGAGCGAAGCCCTGGGGCGTAGCTGGTTAGGAAATAAAATTATACAGCAACCATTAGCAGACGGTAGTGATTTAGCATCTGTTTCTGGGAACATTTGTGCAATACAAGGGTATTTTTCAGTCACTTGAACAGTGTAAACAGATGTACCCCATCCCAAGCCCCAATAACACACAGGAGTCAACTGTCCATGTATCCTTAAGACCCTGGAAACCCAGTAATGAGAAAGCACTTAAACGCTGTTTTTTACACTTAAAAAAAAGTCAATCAAATTTCAATCTTATTCATATACATCTTCTAATAAATAAACATTTCATTAAATAGAAAATAGTATTTTTTTACTATACTTTCACTATTAAAATTATAATTACATTAAAACAGGCAAATGGAGCGTGTACAAACCGTAATTACATCACGGGAACCTTCATGTGATGTAATTACGGTTAAAAAACTAAGCAGTATTCAAGAATTACAATTCAATATTCCAATTACATTGGACAGGCATAATCTAGAGGTGCAAAGCACACAAGAGGACCATACTTCTCTAGGAAAAATGGAAATAAATGCACTTTCAATATGAATGAAACCACCAGAGGAACAGAAATGTGATGTAAATGAAAGAGATATGTATACCTCTTTTCTTAACACAATATTTTGATTTCAAAGAATATTCTTTTATAAAAGTAAATATTATAACATAATTGTTTACTTACGGACATACTGGTTTGGTGGTGGAACAGGATTGCTTAGGAGAGGCTGCGATTGAGCTGAAACAGGTAAAAAATCCAGTTTAATAAGATTTATTCACCTAAGGACGAATCTTGTATGTTTGTATGAAAAACTCGAGTCAATACTCAAGTTATCTTTGGTCAAAAATACTTTGGGTACAGTTTACATGTTCAATGTACATAACAATGCTAAGTCTAGCTCGGTCAAGCCGCTAGTATTAGGTCATTACAACTTACGAGGAGGTGGTGGATTGTAGCTGGTTTGTGATTTATCTCCTGCCTGCAATGGAGGTGGCACAGGATTGCTGGGATGTAACATACCCTGAAAATTAAAATTTTATTAAAGTTTTTAACTGAAATTCATAGAAGCAAAATCTTCTATGTTGTGTTAGAGAACATTTCTTACTAAATAGTAGAACTCAGTTACTCACACGCACAAGAAATGAATTCACTATAACTAAAACTGCAGTTTAACTTAAAAAGAACTCAAAGTGATATTCTTCAACTTTTAATACAAATATTAAATTTAAAGATTTAGTTTGAGACCATCATTTAAAAAAGTAATACTTACAGCAGCAGTTGCTGGATCTACAATCCTCATTATAACTTGAGCCTGCAGTAATGCATACGCTAATTGAGGATTTTGTAACAACATATTTCTTGCTTCTGTTGGATTATTCTGTAAATAAAACATTTTATTTTCAATTAAACAGTATATTTGTATCGCAAAATTAATTATTTTACTCAAAATAACTAATATACACTGATACATTTAATTTCATCAAATCTAAGCATGATGAAATACAACTTTATTAATATGAATTTTATAAAGCTTAAAATCCAATTAATATTCACTTATAATATATTAACACTTTTCTTTAAATAGTATACAAAGTAATATAATCTCACCTGTATACAAAGCTTCATTTGTTTCATAAGTTCGAACATTTGCTCTGGAGGTAGAGTGGCTACTGCCTTGCTCACTGCTTCAGGTGCTTTATCTGGATCTACTGGGTCACCATATGGATTTTCTATCTAAAAAATATAATTTTACTTAAATTAAACCCTTAATTATGTGAGACAGTGAGTTGGTTTTATAAATATTGCATAATACTTATATCTATCTGTAATAATTTTCATTAATGAAAATTATTTTATATTGATATATCCTATCATTTTAAATAAGCAAAAGTAAAATAAAGTATTTATAAACTATGTACACACCTGTGGTCCTTGCATTAAAGCTTGCATTTCCATTCTTGATTTTTCTGTACAAGCATTGTCAACTCTCAAGGATCGGCCACCAATTTCATATCCGTTTAAATTTCTCATCGCACTCAAAGCCGTTTCTTGATCTTTATACTCACAGAATCCATAACCCTTTGGCTTGCCGGTTTCTCGATCGAATACTAACTTGAAAGATAATACTGGGCCAACTTCACTAAATATATCCTTTAATTTTTCTTCAGTAGCTTCGTAAGGAATGTTCCCAACTAAGTAAGGAAAGTAATATTATTTTTTACATGCATTTTGTTGTAAAGAAGGGTTTTAATTAAGTAATTTACTTACCGAAAACAGATCTCATGGATTTATCCATGATACTCTGTTCCTCTTTTTCCTTATTTTTATCCATTTTGATGGACTTTTTAACTTTTGCTCTTTATAAAAACGGTATGGTCAAGTTTATAATAAATTTGCTTTATTTAGAAATAAGTTGACATGAAATAGTAATGCAAAAGCAAATCCTATGCTAACCTCAGCGCCAAAAGCCAAAACATTGAAAATGTCACAGCTATTTGACTTTTGACAATTATTAGCACAGAATAAAAAATCCATTAAGTTGCAAATTTATACTTAAATATAAAATAAAAATTACAAGTTTTCAAGTGAAAAATTTTAAATAGATCGTCTATTAAAACTTGAGTAAACTAGTTTCCTAAATTATACCTGATTTGCAAATAGATCGACGAATTATATCCTGAATAAAAAATCCACGCCTTTGAGTATACTATGATAATTATTCTAGTAATCCTTCCTTTCTTTGAATTATGACGATCGCGGTACGATAATTATCGATTGATCCAATATTAATTATTATTGATCATCGAATAATATTTTCATGGCAACTTTTGGCTCTCATAGGTAATATCTTATTACTAAACGATTTTTTATCTGTTTGATGTTTCGATTTGCGATTCAAAGAAAATTTTGACTGTACGCTGTCCTTGTTCTAAAATTAATAATTTTTACAAATATTTTCTTCATAGTGCTAGCAAGTATTTAATTGTAATTGTGTTAATTTTCCTGATATTATCTTAATAATAAACAAGTAAAACGACAGACAAAACTTAACGGAGATAATCTTCCTAAAAACTGCAGTTTGTATATCGGTATTGATTGTTTTTCAATCTTTGTGAAATAGTGCGATGAATGTGGTAAATACAGTTTATTATAACTAATTGTTCCGCGGTTTTTATTACCAGTCATATTGTGTATTGACAAGTGCGGAATGAATCTCGATAATTCATCGAGAGAAAATTCGGAAGCGTTGGATTCCATCGGTACAGTAAGCCCACGAGAAAAATATCACAGTATGAAGGACAAAAAGGTTTCGGTACCGAGTACAGAAGGAGCACGGCCTAAAGTGGTAACTGTTAAACATCCCGAGTCTAATAAACCCAAACCGACGGCCAAGAAAAACAAACCAATTCAGGCTGATTTAGACGTCATTAAAGAGTTCATGAGATGCAGAGATGAAGGCGTAAAAAGACTAGATCTCAGTAAATCTTCGATCACTTCTCTACCGCCCAATGTCAGAGATCTGACTCATCTTGTTGAGTTCTATTTATATGGAAATAAACTTGTGGCTTTGCCTGCAGAGTTTGGCTGTTTGACAAATTTACAAACTCTAGCTCTGAATGAGAATTCATTGACAAGTTTACCTGACTCTCTTGCTAATTTAAGCTCATTAAAAGTTCTGGACCTACGACACAATAAATTAAATGATATTCCTGAAGTTGTTTACAAATTGACTTCTTTAACAACATTGTTCCTGAGATTCAACCGTATTAGAGTTGTTGGTGATGGAATAGCCAATTTGACCAATTTGACCATGCTTAGCTTGAGGGAAAACAAAATTAAGGAATTGTCATCAGGAATTGGCAATTTAGTAAATTTGGTTACTTTTGATGTTTCACATAATCATTTGGAACATTTGCCTAAAGAAATTGGTAATTGCTTAAACTTATCAACATTAGATTTACAACATAATGACTTGTTGGATATACCAGAAACGATTGGGAAATTACAAGCTTTGACTCGATTGGGACTGAGATACAATAGACTCACGTCAATACCTGCTAGTCTTAGCAATTGTGTTAATATGGATGAATTCAATGTTGAAGGTAATTCTATTTCTCAATTGCCCAATGGCCTACTTTGTAATTTAACTAAGTTAACTAGCATCACATTATCAAGGAATTCTTTTGCAAGCTACCCATCTGGGGGTCCTGCCCAATTCACAAATGTATATTCTATCAACTTGGAACATAACCAAATTGATAAAATACCATATGCTATATTTTCTAGAGCAAAAACTTTGACAAAGTTAAATATGAAAGAAAACCTACTGACATCTCTACCCCTAGACATAGGGACTTGGTTGAACATGGTGGAACTTAATTTGGGCACAAATCATCTCACCAAGCTACCAGATGACATTCAATGTCTGCAAAATTTAGAAGTTCTGATTTTATCCAACAATCTTTTAAGAAAAATTCCACCAAGTATTGGAAACTTGAGGAAACTCAGAGTGTTAGATCTTGAGGAAAATAAATTAGAAATTTTGCCAAATGAAATTGGATTCCTACATGAACTGCAGAAGTTAATAGTTCAATCTAACCAATTAACCACATTGCCCCGCTCTATTGGGCACTTAGTTAACCTCACATTCTTAAGTGTAGGTGAAAATAATTTGCAATATTTGCCTGAAGAGATTGGCACACTTGAGAATTTGGAATCTTTATATTTAAATGATAATCCCAATTTATGTAACTTGCCATTTGAACTGGCACTGTGTGTTAGTTTGCAAATAATGAGTATTGAAAATTGTCCATTAACTTCTATTCCACCAGAAGTTGTATCCTCTGGGCCCTCATTAGTCATTCAATATTTGAAATCACAAGGACCATACAGAGCTATGTGATATGAGGAAGATGATTATTTACCCCAAACATCTGGCACTGAAATATCTTAAACCCTACAAACCAAACCCAAGCAAACAATACTTTTGTAACTTCATGTTACAAAGAGACTTGTCTGTTACAATGTTCTTGTCACAATTTTTAATTACCTTAGTCATCTCTTATGTTATGACATGCAAAAGAATTTGATCAATATTTTTTTAAGTCAAAGTTATGCTTTAAATATTTTAAATGTATTGGTGTTGTATATAAATTAAGATATCTATTGTTCAGTACTTTTAATGGTTAAACAATTTATGCTAAACTTATTACAGTTCTTCAATGTATATCCAGTGGCCAAAATGGTATTGTTTATTATCTTAGATAAGAGGAAAAAATGTAACTGAATGTTATTTAAATATTTTATGTGTTGCTGTTGTATAAATGTGTAGTATTATTTTTCTGAAACAATTTAAGGTGCAGAATGGATAATATGGCAGTAAAATGTAATGTTTACTTGAAATGTACATTGATGTCATAAATCACCATTTGATTCAATATTTTTGTTTAGATAATAATATGAATATTGGTGTATATAGGGCATAAGGATGTGTCTATATAAGTTTTATAGGTTGGCTTTGAATTGTGTAGACAGGAAAATTAACTACTTAAGTCAAAGTGTGTAACATATATTACAGATTGTAGGTAACACATAAGAATAAACATCTCTTGTAATTTAATCCTAATTAATTTCTCTTGAAAATGTGATCAAATGTACACAAAGTGTCTCTTTGTCATACCTATTTTTCTCAAGGATTTAATCCATGATTTTTAAGTATAAAAAACAATTAGGATCTCATGGTTTCTCACAGTATTTGACCCTAATTTGTAGTGTTATTTTCCTTCTTCCATGACATATAACATTAAAAGTAATTTATGTGTGTTAAAAAAAATATAGATGTAAACAAAGTTGTTATAGGTGTTACATACATATTGCTGGCTTTCTCAAAACAGTTGTTTTGTTGTTTATCAGTGTTGTAAAAATATTGCATTTACTATTTTAATGTTTATATAGGATTTGTAGAAAAACTTGTATGCTCATGTATAGTCTTTAGTTTTTGTATCTTTTATTATTACTTTAAAATACAACTATCCACAGTAATCAATAGAACTGTATGTATTAAGGATGCCACTGTAAAAAGATAAATATGTATAATTAATGCATGTTCAAATTGTTTTGCACATAATACCAATTGTCAATTGAATATGGTATGCCACCAAAACAAGTTTTTATCAACAGTCATAGCCAATTGTTATAAAATGATGTGCTTTTTAATCTAAAATCATATAATAAGAAGACTTGACAGTGGATATTTTTATGGTCAAATTTAAATTTATAATATGCCACTATAATGATACAGCTTAGTCATTTTTAAGACCAACAGTGTATTAGGTGGAAATAACCTGTTTTATGAACTTCAATAATCAAGAGAATTGGATTGCTCCATCCTCACAACAACAAGATCTGTTGCTACATATGTGGCAAACTTTTTTGCACTATGATAAATCAATAGTAATTACTGAGTTCAATTGTCTATTTTAAAGATGCTATATTATATACATCAAAACTAGTGTTCTTTTATGTAATTTATTGCATTTAATTATTATTAATTGTATTTTATGATGTGACAAAAATAAGACTTAATTCATATTTTTAAAGGTTACTTTTGCCACTGTGTAAGATTTATGTACTCCTATATGTGTTATTAAATATTTAATAAATATAAAATCACATAAATTATGTTTTATTTATAAATCCTTATAATTAGCGCAACGATATTTGGACACCTTTACTTATTGTTCCTATGGTGCAATAACTGCAATTGCATTGCTTGCTAAAGCGGTCGTTACTTTGAATATGGAGTCGCCGCATGCAGGCTAGCGACCAATTAAATTTACCTGTGTGCGGGGCACCTCGCATTCGGTATAATGACCAATTAAACTAGCCATGCGGCCTTTACAATTTGCGTTACTGATATTTAAATCACCTAAAATGTAACCAGTGATATAATTTTTCCCAATGCGAGCTGTAGGTATAGCAGACGGTACAGAAATCTCTCGCAGCCCGAATACCGATCCTATTGACCAATGTAAATGCTCCTTAAAATGAGTTGGTACTGGATGCGATGGAAAGAAAACTACAAATATTAAATTCAATAATTTATAAAGTGCAGTTACATAAGTTTATAATATCGATAGATTGCGCATTTTGTCCTTAAATATAAATAATTGAAGTTATATACAATATATTTCGAAGCGTTACCTGTAAATCAAAGCAATCTATAAAATATCTAAAGAACAATAATCGTTGCAGTATGATAACGCACTTGAATGCTTATTCATTCTCACGTATAAAAATATTCGCCCTAATAAATCACTATAAAACACACAATATCATCATCATATGCCCATTTAGACAGTATGAAACTAAACTATAAATACAAAATTCGATAAAATGAGACAAAAATATCATAATAAATATTTAGCATCAATATATAGCTATCCAAAATTCCGTCATATTCGACGTGTGACAAAAATATCTGATACAAAAAATAAATTTATCAATACTTTTTTGTCGCAAAAATGCTAATAAATGCTGCTGACTTTTAAATATAAATGCTGAACAGTACAAAACATTCATTCTTGCAACTAATGACAGTACTATTTGAGTAAGTTATTACAATTTACTAGCATCTATGATCAGTCCTTATTCACAAGTTACATAATATTAAGAATATATTTCAAAAACCTTTAATATCATCATTGAGGTTCATTTGTGTAATATTATAAAAATAACATTGTTACTCAATATTATTTAACAGTAACAATTTGTTTCCAACCATAACAGCTTTATTTTACAAACATGTCTAAACTTACACCTATATTCATAAATCTTTGGCATATCTATTTACTTAAAAAGCAGAAAATATACATAAGAATGTTTTATTGTGATGATTCTTTTGTAAACTTGAAAATATTATTATGGCACATAACATCGCATATAAGAATAAGGAATAGCATGATTAATAATTTTTGTTATTGTGATCCGCTAAATATATCAAGTATTTTTCTAAAAGCATTCACAAATTGGTTCAGAAACACATTATTACTGTCACCTTGAGATTCCTGCATGAATATGTTGACATAACTTTGTCATTTGTGCATCACATTTACATGATTAAACACTTCCGTTGATGTCTCTTCTGAGGCTCTGGCCTTAATACTGCACGAACTGCTTCATCAAATACCTGATAAACATAATATTGATCAATTGATTATAATTTATAATCATTTATATCTTGTTGGTATGTCTAACTACTTAAATTAATGTGCATATCTTTAATTGATAAACAAGTTTGAAATAGGGAAATACTTGAATTTGTAATGCCAATGAAAAAATTGTTAGAAACTAAACTAAACTTTTAATTTCTGAATGGTATATGGAGACAGATAATTAGATAAATGTTTGCATTTATATTATTTTCTAAAAATATAATAAGAAATGCTATAAAAGGTTATAGCAGATCTAAAAGTTGAAATTTTCTCTTGTTTTAAATGTTTCATATCATATCAACCATGTAGTACCATTTTTCAATTCATTCAATTTTATTTAAGCTTTAGCATGATCATTTTTTAATAAAACATTTAGCTGCAAACTGTACAGTTATTGCAATAAAGTAACACCCACTAATCAGTATTAGTGGGTGTAAGACAATTCTTACACTAAACACAATACCTGTGGTTGCACAGAATCAACAAAAATTATGACCTTTCTTTTCTATACTGTTAATTAGGAATGCATAGTAAGATTTTCACATTAATAATTGTTGGTTTGTATATGAAATAATGTTCATCAAAGACCAGCAATCAAACTGCAGCTTAATCTGCCTGCTTTAAAACTTTCAAGAAACATACCTGTTTGAGCCCACGCTGTGTCAGGGCTGAGCACTCCATATATTTAACAGCTCTGATCTTATTTGCAAGTTTCTGCCCTTGTTCTCTCTTCAGTGGTGACATACCCTGCTCCGACAGAAGGCTCAAAGTCTCACGATCATCTCGTAGATCTATTTTTGTGCCTGTAACAAATAAATATAAAAGAATTAAACTACAATTTATAAGCTTATAAAAATATTAAAATTGTATGTAATTTATATTCCTGTTTATTTTATCATAGTTAATGATCGATCAGTCAAAACTAGCATATAGAAAGTAAATGTTTGATCCTTAAAAATACTTTTAACTCACAAAGGTTCAAAACACATTGATGTTTGACCATTGAAATGTACTTACCAACTAAAATAATTGGAGCATCAGGACAATGATGTTTAATTTCTGGGTACCACTTTGAAGTTACATTCTCATAAGATGAAGGACTGAAAGTTATAAAAATATTTTTTTATTAATTTGAATTTTTATTTGCATTAAGGCAATGTTAATTTTTCTATATGATTTTATAATGTACCTTGTCACACTGAAACAAATTAGAAACACATCTGTTTGTGGGTAACTCAATGGTCTCAGTCTGTCATAATCTTCCTGTCCTGCTGTATCCCACAATCCCAGTGAGACTGCTACTCCATCAACAACCATAGGTGCTGAATAGTTGTCAAATCTGTAATAATTCAATATATATTCTATCATAAATGCATGTAGGTGTGCTCATTTTTAAATAATACGTTTTCCAATGTTTTGAATCACATATTCCACGAATGGACTTCGATAGATTAGTTCAGATATATTGAATACTAAATAACTTACACTGTAGGTACGTATTCTCCCGGAAAACTATCTGTCGTGTAAGATATAAGCATACAAGTCTTTCCAACAGTCCCATCTCCAACAACAACGCACTTAATTGGTCTTCCTGAAGACATCTAAAACAACGTAAACTAATGATAAAATACAAAAACCAGATTATGACTCACAAAAAAGCAAAAAGTTCTCATGGAAATACCCTAAATAATGCACCTTTTAGTATGTTCTATGAATAATTTGTTGGTTTTATGGTAATTTTACTTCGTTTTATGTTAAATTCAATATATATTTTTAGTTAAAATTATTCATTTATAGATTGTAAAGCCAAAACTCGATCCCAATATAGAAAAAACACATTGAAAGATGGATGCTAGATTGCCAGTTTGAAGAATATTAGGCTTTAATTGATAGACATTTTAAAATTCATTTATTACATTTTGATTGAAGATAATTTTATTAAAATTAACCAAAACATATATTCATACTTTGTTAAAGTATGAAAAGAAAGAAATCAATTAAAACTTAACTTTGCTGGTTGAACAAGTTTATCTTTGAAGGCTTTGTGTATATTTTATTTTTATAAAAAAAAACTATTTTGGATCAAAAATATTAATAAACCAACTTAAATCTACATTTAAAGGCATTATTTTTAATTATATCAGCCTTAAAATGATTATTCTTAAAATAATATAGATAGTATAAATATTAAAAATCTTGCATAATAGTCTGTGACTGTCTATTGGGCTTTGCTCGTTTCTGTCCTGTCAAATTGTCAATTGTCATACTGTCATTATTTTGTCAATATCCGTCAAGCTCAAGCAAGGAGTCACTGTTTTATAAATTTATTGTTGTTTGTAATTGTGATACATGCATTGTATGGTGTAGGCGTATACAGTTTAAATTATTTGTCGTTATGGTATTTGTGTAACTTTTCTGAATAATTTGTTTTACGACCGTACTTGAATAAG
Organism: Phoebis sennae; assembly: GCA_001586405.1. Classification (NCBI taxonomy): domain Eukaryota; kingdom Metazoa; phylum Arthropoda; class Insecta; order Lepidoptera; family Pieridae; genus Phoebis; species Phoebis sennae. Next base: position 197,369 of record LQNK01000778.1, on the reverse strand, counting down.
GTGCGATTAATAAGGTGATCGGTTGCTAATATAACATTGGCTCTGGATTTTAAAATGTTTGATCGGCATTATATTATTTAACGTGTATTGCAGATGAGTGAATCATGCGTAGAGACTCCCGAAGCACCGGCATGGTTATCAAAATTGGAGAGTCAGCGAGAAAAGCTAAGTAAAGCGAGATTGGGACACGATAGCGGTGCGGGTGCTCCATGCAATTCTTGCGGTAATATTTTATTTGCTTGGGTTACGAATATCATATTATTAATTGACAACTTATAAATTAATTTACATGTATCTACTTCTATGTTTAGATATCTGGAATTAAAGATAAATGTAAAGTAAGTACAAAAATAATGATAAAATCGTAATTTCATTATGCTCGCTTCACAGGATTATGTTTAGCATGACACACTTTACTCTAAGCTCATTAGTTTTATGTTTGCTACTCTAAACATGCAAATGCACAATTTACTACCTATTTGATTTTGTAGTATTATGGATAATTGTACCCCAGGATAGCTGTGTACATTAGTGAACATTAAACATAACATCTTTACAAAATAGTTTTATAGTAAACTACAGTAATTCACTCTCAAAAGATATTAAATAATATAGGTAATTAATATTTCTGTTGGCATGTTTTTATCTGTGCATTTTTTTCTCTATTTACTTATTGAATTTAATGTAGCTCTTTAAAGAAAAATTGATAAATTTTTATTAATTTGCTTCCTTCATTATTTTTGTAAGTCTTCATATTTTTTAATGAGAGTAAATTTGCTAAAATTGTTTCTTTGTGTAGACCATTTCTTCATCAGTTCCAATGTAAATGTTATCTTGTCTGTTACATCAATTGACGTTATAAAATTTTTTCAGGTACATCATGCCCTGGATTAGATTTACATTTCTGGCGTAAAGTGTGCAGGGCTTGTCATTGCAGCAAAGACGTTCATGATGTACAAGATGATGATCTGTCCGGCTGGGCCCAGTTTGAACTTTTGGGAACTGCTAAACCTAAAAAGGCTTCCTGTAAGTTTATTATTACTTGTATAATCCTGTAATTGTACTGATTTCTGCAATTTTCATATACAGATGAGCTATTATCTAGGTTAAGTGATATTTCCTTTGATTGATCTGTGCCCTAAATTTGACTGCTTATGTCAGAAGCTGTGGGTGGAAGTTAATGATATTTATATTGAAAATCAATAAATAAGTTGATAACAAATACTTTAATCAAGTCATAATATTGAGTTATGAAGCTATTAGTGTTATTTCAAGCAACTGCTTACTTACTTGATCCCATATAAATTAATATGTATATCATGATTAATACATTAAATATATTGATTGCAAAGACGTCATTGGTAATGCAATCATATTATAAATTATGTCATTGACCTTGTTATTATTCTTATAATTGAATAAATTACTCATCAAATCATGATAGCAATAACCATTTCGATAAATGAAATATTACTATTAATTTAATCATTCTCATATGAAGACTTTTTATTTTGATAGTTTTTCTATTTGTTAGATTTAATTGTGATACATTACAAAATTTACATCCACACTGAAAATGTTTATAAAGTGTGAATTAAAATTCATCTAATCACAATGGTTGTGCCTCTATTGTTATATTATGTTCTTGCTATATGTATATTCATTTAAGTAACATAAAAATTATATTTTTACAGTGCCTCTCATAAAAATTCGTGGAGTCACTGATAAGCCTGTTAAACTTGACTGGGTCCCACCTAACGCTTCCACTGAGTTGGTAAGTCATATATTTATTAATAAAGCGGATTTGTGTGCGTGTGTTTATTCGAAAGATATATTGAAGCAATCATTATGAGGTATCGCAATAACCATTGATAAGATAAACATTACCGATAATTGATAAAAAGTTGTTAAATAGACATTTTTTATCTTGGAATTTTTTATCTATGTTTTTAATTCAAATATTATGTATTTCTTTTCCTTTTGTGTAATATGAGAATTATATTTGAGAAATGGAAATTAAATGGAAAATTATTTGTTAACACTCGCCCAACAACAGTAATGCCAATTTAATTTTTTCTCCTTATTAGATAATTTTATTGTAAAGGTTAAATTAAATATCGAAAATGATTTCCAAATCATTTATAAAATAAATGGATGTAATGAATTTTCGGTTACTATTTTAATTCACCGAGCGAAGCGATATCTGAGAGACGGGATGGCCAGAAAAATGTATGTATGAAAAACTTTGACCGACAACAACTTGAGTATTGTTTATCGGATCTTGATTAATAAATAAAATATAATAGGCGTATAGTTTAGACAAATGAAAATGACGAGTTCGAAATCAGTGAGGAGTTACGAAGATAGGATAGGTCAAATAGATGAATGTTTGTCCGAGGATATCTGGAGTATAGTTTGTCTGATTTTGAAAATCAAAATTACATACATTAAATTTTGTACAGAAAAAGTAAATATAGAGAAAAATCTTGAGAACATAACGAGTGTGTTATCAAATGAAAGGTCTTGATTTATTTACAACGCAAGGTCTTGCTCAGACCGAGCCACTAGTATAAACAAAGCCAGTTCCATACCTTATGAAGTAAACAAAACCCGCTTTCTATTTGTTACTCGCAGGTATCAGAATACATGTCGTGCCTGGGCCCGCTCGCGCCGGTGTCCGGCTCGGACGCGGCGCGGCGGCGGCGCGCGCAGCTCCGCACGCAGCTGCCGCCGCACGACGTGGCGCCCGCCGCGAGGCACCACGCTACCGATCAGGAGAAGTCGGAACATACTGTACGTTTATTTTTGTGCTATAGCTAAAACCAGACACACCTCACGGTTTCACGCGTAACTTCTGATCCCATGGAGATTCCGGGATTAATAATTATTATATATCAAGTGAAATTGAAAGTAGACAAATATATCTGTGAAAATCGCATTTGCATCGGATCAGAAGTTTTCAAGTAATGCGCGCATAAATATACAGATAGACAGACAAAAAATCTTACCATGTTTTTGGGTTCTATATCGATGTAGTATCACCCCCTCGCTTGTTTTTTTTTAAATATCTTTAATGTATTGAATTTTCATTTCTTTAGTTGATATACCAGTAGAGAACCTTATAGACTAAAACACAAGAAATCATAAGATTATCATCGAAAACAAGTCTCTTAAGTCATTTGGATCATATTGTGAATCTAAGGAATTCACCAAAAAATTTATGGTAGTCGAATAACGTACACGCTTAAAATCTGAGTAAATTTTTTCAAAATTAAAGATATTTTGTCAAATTATAGTGTCTTAAATTTCTAACAATATTTTTCTTTTCCAGGAATACATTTCTCGTATAAAGGACCATGTCGTGGGTATGGGTAACGTGGTTAGAGTCGGACCACTACAGAGTGCCGAAATATGCTCAGTTGAAAACAGCAAAGTCCACACTGCGCCTAAATCATATGCGCTGCCATTAAAGATTTCAAATATATCTCGAGGTGTGAAATATAATATAGTGCCAAAGAATGCCTCAGATAAAAAACTAGTATTGGACTCTCAGGGTAATGTAGTCAGTAGTGCTGCTAATTTACCCGATTACAAATCGAGTCCAATCTTAAGCCGCATCGTTAAAGACAAACTACATGTTATGCGAATTGAATCTGATAGGATCAAAAGTGCAGTAGAACATGGCCCTGTATATGACAAACTATTGAAGAATTTGAATGATCTTAACATGCCAGTTACAAATGATGTCTACTTACAACCAATCAAATTGTTCCGAGATGAATACAATAAAAATCCCCAGTTCAAAGAAGAAGTCAATGAGTTTGCTGCTAAGGCATTAGGCGCTCAAATTATACCAGATCTTACAACCGTAACCAACAATAACGTTATGGGAACTGCGAAACTTCTCGATAGTAGGTTACAAAAAGGAACAATTTTTGCTCCAAATGGAGAAATATGGAGTTGGAAACAAGAACCAACCACTCCAGAACATAGTGGCACTATATGTTCGACAAAGATAAGTCCTCAATATTCAACTACAACTAAACCTATGAATCAAGTGGAGCCCCAGCAAACAGCTCCTTTGAGGGAGTATCTAAGAACTCACTCGGAGGAAGACCTTCCTCCTCCACCATTGCCTAATTATAACACTCATCCTGGCAATTTACCAGGGCCACCTCAAACATTCAATGACAATTCCCAGTCAGACATTCCAGTACAAGTAAGCAACTACGCAGAACAACTCGATCCAATTCTCACTCAATTCGCCGATATGTCTCTAAACCCCGCCGAGTTGGAATTTAACAGAAAACTTTATAATGAAGGAGTGCCTTGTCAACGTTGTCAGAAACCGATGTTTGCTGGAGAAGTTGCCGTAAAAGCAGAAAGAGCTGGACAAGAGGCAATATGGCATCCACAATGTTTCACCTGTTGCAAATGCGGCGAGCTACTCGCGGATCTTGTTTACTTCTATTACAAAGGCGAAATATATTGTGCCAGAGATTTGGCCAATGTTCTTGAAATACCGCGCTGTGCCGGTTGTGACGAATTGATATTCACTCGGCCTTACACTGCCGCGGAAGGCAGAGCATTCCATGTACAACATTTCTGTTGTTATCACTGTGATGCACCACTCGGTGGTAAGAAGTATGTGCCAGATGATAAAACTGGATTACCAATTTGTTTATCATGTTATGATCAATTTTATGCAGAACGTTGTAGAGCTTGTGGTGGGGTTATAGGTCCCGAACAACAAGGTGTGTCGTGGAGCAATATGCATTGGCATGCTAACTGTTTTATTTGTTCGGGAAGAATGTGTGGCAAAAGTTTATTGAGTGGCCGTTTTGTGGTCAAACAGGAAATGCCTTTTTGTAGTGTACCTTGTGTACAGAGTAGAATTAAGTGATTTAAAAGTATTATATTATTTATATTTTATATTATAAGAGGATATTATTGAGTGACAATTATTAATCAAATATTTTTACATTAATGTAACCTTGCATGACATTGAAACTTAGCATTATATATTCGTCTACTTTTTTCAAATTTGTTAAAAATCAAATTTACTATTTTATGTAGGACATTTCAAATGTGTGACTTATAAAGATATATTTATTATTCATACCAATAGGAAAATTAAAATTGTGTCATGATTTTTATATACATAAAATATTGAAGTGCCATTTTTAATTATCTATTACAAATGTTCTTTTAAAAATATAATATTCCTACTGACTAATTAAAAATATATGTTTAAGAATAGAAATAAATACCTGGGGACCACTATTTCTATATATTTAAATAAGTAAAGAAAAATAATATAAAGATTATATTATAAATAATATTCAATAAATAAATTAAAGACCAATTTAGTTTTATAAAATTTTATTACTATATTTTACATGTGTTAAGTAATGTCTTATAACAACACATTATTTTAGAAGTAAGCAAATTGTTTAAATTAATGGATTATATTCTTATATTGTGCCATTGAATGCATTTTGTATTACTAGAAAAGCTATGGAGTAAATAAATATATTTTTATTGAATACATATTATTTTTAAATAAATCAACTACTTGACTGAGAATCAGTTGTTGAATGATATCATTTCAGTGATTTTGTGTTATTCAGTTCAGGATGAATGATGCAAGATTAACAATTAAAATGATTCTACCTATTGTACTGTACCCTACTTAACATAACTGTAGGCCATAGGGGACAATAATAGAGTGGATGTATATGACTTAAATAACAATATTTTTTATACAATCTGTATTCCATTTTTACATCTAAATCTAAAAATTTTCATACTATTTAATTTCGCTAAAGAAAACAACCATTGAAAACAAGAGGGATATTTAAATAATTTGAAACACAATGTTATTAGTTGATTTTGAAGCAAAAGTCTATAATAACAATATGGAATTCTATTGTTCTGTTTTGTTATATTATTGAAGTGAAACACTAAAAAAAATTATAGCCCAAAACACTTACTTGTTGTTTGTTGATGGACACATCGATCAAGAGCATCAAAGGTTAGTTCTTTTAAGTGTTTTATTTACATTAATATAACAATGAAAAGTATCATTTTAAACAAAAATAATATGCATATTCCTTACATCTGCTATCATTTACACCTAGTCCCTCGTACATTCCTATCATGAATCTATGAGTTTTTCAATATAATTTTTAATCAGCACTATGCAAGCTTAATCTGGCACTGATTATATCAAAACAATAAGAATAAATGGTTTACTCACAAGCAGATTTTCAAAAATACCATTAATTGCATTCAGTGAAAAACACATAAGCAAAGACAATTTTAGCCTATAAATATAAATGAAGTGTGGTGTAAAAGTATATAATTTATTTTTAACAGATAACTAGGCTGCATACAAACAAATAGATTAAAATGAACATATTAGTTGCAATCCACACAGAAATTTTTAATAAACATTTTTAGTTTTACATTAAATCTACAATTATGCTGCAATCTTCAAATTTCCAAGATCATTCTTCAATTTATTTAGATTCTCTTGTATTGCTTCCTGTTTATTTTCTAAAGCTGATATATGTCCATCTGTTCTTTTAATTTCTTTGCTGATGTATTCCATCCGTTTTGCGACATTTTGCCTAGCTTCATCTAAGTCTTGCTTGACTAATACAGGCCCAATTAGTTTATAAACTTCGGAATCTTTCTTTAATAGTATTAGTTCTTCCTTAACGGCTTTGTTTTCATTAAGCTGGCTATCTAATTGTTGTTTCTGAGCAACAGCCTTATGATATTCTTTTTGAAGACCGTTGAAAATCTCGAGTTCCTTCTGCAGTTTTTTCTGTATTTCTTCAGCCATTGTGGTTTAATAAAATATGTTTGTATAAATAAAATAGTAAATTTAATTCAATTTAAATGGATTTGCGTTTATAAAATTTGAGTACCTAATTCTAGGTTATATTCAGAACCATCGACTATCGGCTTATGTCAAAATGTGACAATTGTTTTTTTTTTGTTGAATGGCAAGATGACTATTTGACTTGACTATTTGCCAGTGTATAAATGACTTATTATATTTATTTGAAATCGTCATAAATAATAGATATTTATTAAAATTATATATTTTTCTGAGCAGAAATTGAATGAAAAAAAATATTGATTGCCTATGTGAAATTAGTAGTAATTAGTAACCACTCAATTAATTATGTTTTTTTTTATACTTCTGTAAAAATTGATGACTTATGCGAATGATGCAAAATAGTACAATTAAAAACAATTGTATTGTATAAATACATACCTATTCATATAAAAACTTTAACTTCGATCATAATATATCGTTATATTAAGCTTAAAAAATGTATTTTTCAATAATTTATAACATACTTAACATCATAATAAATAATAACTTATAATCAACATTATTTCATAACTTCTGTCCATATTCTAAAGTCCACGCGTAGCCGGCATTTGGATCGCCGCTCTTTTCTGCATCTTGTTGAATTTTTTCCGTCTTTTTCAAAACATTTTGCAAAGTTTTGTATAATTCTTGGCTAGGCATCATATATTTAGATCTTTTTTCTTCACTTGTTCTCCGTTTACCAAATCTTTCGCGAACAAATTTTTCATATAAATCTTCATCATTTTCATCACCGTTTTCATCATCTTCCTTTTCTGCATCATCATTATTTTCTTCCTCTTCAGAAGAACTAAACTTTTTATTTTTGTAATTTTCTTTAAAATTATTACGATAATCAAAATTATTGCTATTTTCTTTATATTTATTTTGTTGGTTTACGGGGTGATCTTCTTTATTGCTGAAATGGTTAAATGAGCCCTTTTCTTTTATTTTTTCATAAAATGGTTCATAGTCAAAAGCTAAAATATCATCAGGTAATTTTATCTCTGGTAATTTGATAGATACATCGCCAAATTTAATGTTTAAATTTTCATCAAATTTCTCATTTCCTAATGGTAAAGCAGTTTTCTCATCTTTATTATTTTCTACAGAATCATTTTTCAAAATAGATCTTTCTGTCTGTTCATCACTTTCTTTCTCAACATGTTTATAGTTCAGGGGAATTCTTTCAAATTGTTCCTTTACATCCAACTTTTTGGTATCGAAATTACTTTCGTCTTCTTCTACGAGCTTATCAGTCTTTAGATCTGAGCTTTTTAAATCTTCAATAGATTCACTAGTACTGTCCTCATTATTTTGTTCTTTAACAGGCTTAATTTCATCATCGTTAATATTAATGATTGATTTCAGATTGTTGGAAGTGTTGTCGTTGGAATTTAAATTTTCCTCATTAGAAAATATTTCATACGAGTCATTTTTTTTCGGATGCTTTGATTTATTTTCATCAAACTTGGATTCATTAGAAATATCTTCTTGATGTTCGTTACTTTCATCAATATTTTGTTTCAAAGGAGCGTTATGACTTTGATTTGTATTAGGTTGGTTATGGATTTGATAATCGTTTTGTGTATGTTCATTTCCTTTTGAATTATAGTCATTGTCTTCGTTGCTAGTTTCTTGTTTAAAGTTGTTAAATGATCTTGGATTTTTTAATCGAGTAGCATTTTTATCAAAATTTTCTTCACTGCTGTTACTGTCGAATGTTTCATCACTATTTCTATTGAAGTAAGTATGTTTTATAGCGGACGAATCTAATATATTTTGCATACTTTCCTTGTTGTCGTCAATATTACTCGTATCTTCAGACTTTATTGGTTTTTGATTATGATCAGAAAAGTCTCGATTTTCGGCTGAATTTTCCTTTTGTAAATTTTGTTTGCTGAAATCTAGGTGCGGTGGAGCAGGATGCTTATTTAAACTATCACTTCTTTCAGAACTCTCATTACTTTCAATTTCTCTAGAAGCACTAGAATTGTCTTCAGAGCTTTCATCGATTTCTTGCGAGTTTCTAAGTCTATCACTTGTATTATGCTTTTGGGTCAATTTAGCGTCTTTTATTTGGTCATGTTCATAACTTGCCGACTCTTCTACAGGGATCTGTCGTAATTCATTTTTAAGACTCGCGAAATCTGTTGGTGGGTCACTTTTGTATGGTTCATGAGTTGTCTTAATATTAAAATTAGCTAAATTTGCGGTATTTACAACTCCTTCTGGTTTTATATTTTCGTTGATATCAATTTCATGATTTGTAACGTAATTATAGACAGCTGGAGCATACCTCTTTTTTCTTAGACTATTGCTTTTGTGACCTAACGTTTTTTGGGATACTTGATTTTTATTTTCTTTAATTTCACTATTTTTAAAAGCTTTTAATTTTTCAAAACTTTCTTTATTCCCAAGATTACCGTTGGCAATGGCTTGTGGTTCAGTTGAATTGGTCTCAAGATTTAAAGTAGAATTGTTTTCTGATTTAATTTCATTTAGTATTTCTGATAGATTATTGTGATTGTTATTATTGTCACATTTAGTAGAATTTTCACATAATAATGTGTTATTTTGTGTGTTGTTCAGGATCACCTTATTTTCTATAATGGCCTCTGTAATCTGTAAAATAAAAGCCATTCAGTAAGGTGCTCAAAAATTTAAATGATTTTAAGGCGAACAATAAAACAACAATTTTTTTTTATAAAAAGTGTATTATTCAATAAATTTATGGTTGTGTTTATTTACAAAGTGATCAATAAAGTTTCTACAAAATAATACTATTTGTATGACTAAATAAATAACTACAAAGTAACAAAATATTCGACAAAAATAGTACTTGTGAAAGCGACAATTAACGTAAATAAGGCTTCATTTGGGCAAGAACACTACTTAACTCTACTGAAAACTACGAATTACAAATAAAATAAATTATTTTTATCATTGCTGGTAGGTCAGATATAATTTCTTTGATAGTTAATTTTATGATTTTGTAAGGGTTTCTACTTTCTACTTTCGTCTTAGATTTGTGAGAAAAAATTTAATTTTCTTTCAGATAGCTCCACCGCACTGTTATTACCAGTAAAGGTATGTTTTTTTATTTTGCTGACATACCTTGTAAAACTATATTTGACCTTCTGACAACTAATATTATGAACAAGAACGAAAATCCTATATTATTATGTACACTAATAATTAAATCATGATCTACAAAGTATGGCAACTGCGTAAAACCTACGACTTTGTATATTTTATTAACAATTTTTCTATTTACTTACAATAAACATGCATCAATTTCTAATACATAACTAGGTGAAACTACCAATTTACAAATAACATTTTATCACGGTACAATTTATTCACTGGATGCATATTGAAAAAATAGATTTATTATTAAATTAAAGGTCCATGATAAAATGTTTACATCGATCTACTAAAATACGATATAAAACTATTCATATTGCTAGTCTACAATCTACTGACTACAAATAATAATAAACGCACTGAATGTTTTTCGGTATGTACAATAAAGACAAATTACTCTTATATGTACTGAATCATTCAATCAATAAAATTAAAAAAATTATAACTTGTTCTAATTGAATTCAGAAAGATTCAATTGATGAATTAATTATTGACTTAAATTTTGTAAGGGGGTAAATTAGATATCATGTATTGTTTTCACTTCATCATATTTCGTCTTAACATTAAAAAATCGGTCAATTTTTATGAAAAATTCGACCTAGCTATCCGTAACGCTTTTAAGTCAGTATTTTAAAAAAAAGTAACTCTATGATAAAAACATTAAGTGCGCATATTTACATAACATTCTATCTACTGTCTACCGCTACTTCCCGTGAAAGGAGTTGTAGGAAAAACTACTCACGTATTGTTTTGCGGGACCCACGAATGGGACCGGTTCCGCCCATTTTGAGAAGTCCATGGAAGGAATGATACCACTTCTGCATGGTACGCGAGGGTTGCTGAAATTAATAATATTAATTAATGATTAGTTAATTTATTTATTCGAATGTTCAAAATTGGTTTGTTTTTTTTTTTAAACGTAAATAATCATTCACAGTTCACTCACAGTTCGTGGTCTGGCAACACAAATGGATAGAGTTGTACGGTGTCGATAATATCAGTGTTGTCACAAATGATACGCGCTAGGCGAGATTTTCTGATTTCAGTCAACTGTTCAGGGGTAAATGACGAGGGCTGGTTTGGAAGTTCAAACCTGTAAAAAATATATTATTAGTAACAGAAATTACTAACTAAGTTTTATTATTACAAATTTTGAAGTTATTACTAGTATTATATTTGGTATCTTATTCAATGAATTAGTTTACAAATAATTCTTTTTGAAATTAATTAAAAAAAAAGTAAGGCTCACCAGAATCTATCTCCACGTCTGGAATACGAGAATTGCGTAGCAATAATACAGGCGAAAGTAGGCCCTAACATGGATCCACGCAGAGGCCTCTCTGATACTCCTCCGGACCATAAATCAATATCAATTGGATGTTCAAATATAGACTCGTATTTCCTCAACGTCTCATTAGGCATAGACCCATAGAGATCCAAGAAAGTATGCGCATCGGATAAACCGCAGAATTTTCTGAACTCCATATATCCGGGAAGACCGAATTCACGACCTCTTTGCATGTTGAAGGATACCAAGTCCATTCCGAAACGCGCGCCAACTTTCTTGAACAAATGATTGGTGACTTCCTGAGTGATGGAGTCGTCCATGGCTTGGGCCACTTGGTTCATGAGACCCATGACGTATTCGTCCAGTACTCCTGCTCTGTATAAATCGTAGGGTCTACGAATGAGATCGGATAAACGTTTTGATGCTGAAAATAAATGAAATATATTTGTTAAAAGTACTTAAAATGTTAGCAGGACTTCATGTGCACCAAATACGATACGACGAAGTCGATTTTATCGATCGATCGAGTCGAGTCAGATTTTATTTTAAATTATTAAATCCTTAGTATAAATATAATGAAAATATTTACCAATAAACTTGTGGGCCTTAGACCATCTCTCAACAGCGGTAGGAAGTAAGGAATGTCCGAAACGGTAAGCAGCCGCAGCGAAGGACGCAATCACATCTGGGTTCACCTCGGGATCATAGCCATTCCAGTAGCCCTACAAAATACTTAAAAATTAGTATATCTTATATGCAACATTAGCTGTGCTCCACGGTATCACGTAATGATTTGTGCTGTTTCCATGGGATCACATATCTATGTGTGGAATAAAAAATGTCCTTTTTTGGGTTTCAAACTATAATTGTACAACATTTATTCCAAATCGGTTCATTCGGTATAGGACACGAAATGTAGACAGACAGAGTTACGTCGCATTTATAATATCGGTAATCGTTAGGGATTAATACGCAACTTCATTGGTCTATGCTTAGTAAAGTTTATTAGTTTTCATAATACAAGTGTGACTTAGTTTGGGGCTAGACGGTATTGCATAAAATGTCTGGGAATGTTTATTAATTAAATGCTTTCTCAGAATCAAACGATGGAATCTTATCTCCCAGTATTATCAGTATTAATTAAGGTATTTGGTCGCAGTTCTGTTTGAAACCGAGAAAGTATATATGGTATTGCCATTGTTGTAAATTTTTGCTTTAGTAATTGCTAAATTTTATCATAATTTCCTTGGAAATATTTAGATGTTATATTAACATTCTCTTATTTCAGTATTAGACTTTGAGCTTTAGTTATTCCAGACATAAGGTTACTTTGATGATTATTTTTAAATCAAACTAATAGTAGATACGAGATCTTTATATAACTTTTAACAAATTATAAAATGTATTAGTTCGCCCACTCATTGAGAATTTCTACAAAAAATAGTATAGATATGGAGCGGTTAATCATATGCTTATGGTCAATAAAACAACTATGTTTGGGTGTAAGACCGTAAGGTATTTGACCTACGAATTGGAACCGGATTATCTGGCAGGAAAGTTAGTGCCAATCTAAACCAGATTTCAAAAGGTACATATGAAAGTGCAAGGCACCTGATATATGATCCCTTTTAACATTAGAGTGTCTAGAGAGTTGCGTTGGTTTTTGTGAAACCTATTTTCTGTGACTAATGGTTACTCGTGTTTAATGTTAATACTGTAAATTCGCACATTATAGGGGCATGACATCGATTAACAGAAAATCCGTACGAATTGATAAGTTATATGTAATAGGAAAATAGGTTGAACTATAGAAAATTAAGATTGTATATGGTGTTTTGTCGTTTAAATTTTATAATATTGCGCTGGTTTGTTTGATAATTCGGGAAACATTATCCAAGTATATTAATACAATGTAATTATTTATTACTACGTGTCTTATATGATTAAAGGTTTAATCGTATTGAAATTAATAAAATACGTCATATGCTTTCCTTTCTTCTCCAATGTATGAGCAGGTACTCTTTACCGGTAAAGTACTTATACACGAACACGATATCGATTCCTCTTCCCTTCCAGAGGAGATGTCAGTTTGTCTCAACATTATATTTTGCCCATAGCTTAGTCGTGAGTCCGCTAAACTAATTTCAAAAATTTACGGTTTCACCCACATAACTTCTGATCCCGTGCGAATTATAGAGCCTATTTGTTTTCGGGATACTTACATGTTATTATACCAAGTTTCATCAAAATCATTCAGTAGTTTTTGCGTGAAAGAGTAACAAACTTATCCATACATCCATCCTCACAAACTTAAGCATTTATACTATTAATAGGATATCTTACCTCTTTCTCAAGCACCAATCCAAACTTCTCCATAACATCCTTGCCTAACAATATAGGCAAGAATTCATTGTAAGTGATGTGTTGAATCTCGGCAATATTGATCCTTCTAGCCTCTTGGAAGAGAGTCTCGTCGTCCCAATGTGGGTTCACTTCAGCGAGTCCTTTGGCCACTCTGTTATGTTCTCTCGCCATCAGCGTGTGCATTACTGTTAGTACTAGCTGTTCGTTGACACGGATTTCACCTGAAGCAATGATTTTTGTTAGCGACTTTTAGCGCCAAAATTGGGTCTCGATGTAAACAAAATTTTGTCAATTATTATTGCTTTTAATTATAATAAAAAAGCAATTTTGCTGCTTTCAATTAGTAGAAATATGTTAAGAATTGGTTCTGATAGTTTCAGAGATAACAGATAGACATGAAGATAAACATGAATTTATTGGGTTATTCTATTTCGGAAACATTTTTGAATTAAACGATGTTGGTAAAATAATCTTTTCAGTAAATACACATAGTATTTATAATTATTTTCATACCTGCTTCAAAACAGTACATGTTCTTGTTCGGCCTGGTGCAGCCTTCATCAGGAATGTCGAGTTTCAGAGGAAGTAGGTCCTTTAGTCCATATTCTTTGAACACTGGGTTCATACGCAATAATCCTCCATAGCCGGTCCTCAATTTTCTAATAAAATAAACATGTAATGTTAGAATTTTCAAAACTTCAAACAAATCTAGTAGAAAATAACATGAGGATATGGAATTAAAGACTTCTTTATAGCCAATCATTGCTTTATAATTATTATTTTAAAAATTTGATAATTTTATAGACATACCTAGCGAACTTCTCTGTGACACCATATACTGTATTTCCATCAATAGCTCCAGTTAAAGTGTTGAAGGGAACTCTTGAACCTAGAAAAAAGGTGAAAAATTTAATGTATGATGTTTACGGCATAGGTTATTTTGGGGCTCAGGATGATATCGACCAATTTGCCACTTGATTTTAATCTAAGAAGTATGTCAAATTAATTAGGCGTCACCTTGGCAAAAGTTAAAGTTGATTAATGTTTTATTTAATCTAAGCTAGACACGAAATCATTGCTATACTTCAGCCTGCGGGTAGTAATTAATATTTCCTAACAATATTTACTTATCATAAAATTTAATGCATATTTTGTCACGTCATATATCTTAAAAGTAATTCTAGGTTTGAAACGTAATGTCCGTTGGTTCGACACGGTGCATTAGTCAACAATTTCGATTGCGGTGCGAGTGTCAGCTATGAATGAGTGGTCGTCGAAGGACGCGTGGTGCGGTGTCAGATTATAAATATTATATGATTCGACGATAATTTGTAATATTCTAGCATATACGCGAATTGAGCCTTGTTGAGTAGTGAGTATGAAGCGCAACTCAATATACCATTTGTAAAACTAAATAACTATTTATGTTTTGTAGAATGACTTAGGAAAACACAAACATAATTCAAATGAATGACAACACGCTAAAATGCAGTTCGATACCATCAAATTATTTTAAGAGATATTTCATTCTGCATTAGCTCATTATTTTTGAATAATAATGTTACGTAGCATTCTCCGAGATCTCATAAGTGAATGTTACTATCTAGAAACGTCGATAAAATAGCGCATAAAGACCCTGATTTATGAATGAAAGTAAACAAATTATGTAAGTATATGTAATACAAAAGTTCCATCGCAAAACAACAACCACGTGGCGATTGTCTGAATATAAATGTGTTAAAAAGTGTTGTAATATTATTAGAGCTAAGCTTTCACTCAGTTGATCCCAGGTCACAACCGGTCACATGATTATATCTCAGACGATCTTTAGTGAATCGAATACTACCGTACAATATGATATAACGCCTTAATGATGCTTTTATGTGGTTGGATAACAGAATAAGTATAGAGCATATAAAGTCGAATGAATTAACGGATTTCTTTTACGCAAAGTGCAAAATGTGAGAGGAAATTTTAACGTTGGTTACATATTACAATCCCTTGCGGTAAAAATGTAGAATACATTGAAATGTAAATTACAGTGTTTTAAACTTGAAAATACTGTTTTAAAGATTGTTTTTAATAAAACTAGTATGGCCCAACTTAGGGAACATAGAGTTCCATGTGCGTTCTATGTAATGTCGCATATTATAATTTTAAGATCACGTTTAATCGGTTATCCGTTATGCATTGTACTCGAGATATGTGCCCTGTATAACTTATATGCACTTCGCCAAGGATGTGTCCATGTATCGTAATAATATTTTGGTTAAACTATTTTTTTTTAGTTCGATGCATTTATCGGAATCGATCTGATGCATTTATCAAAAGCAATACAAAGTTAAATGGCGTATTGCTTTGGATGAACTTATGTTTTGGCTTGGATGACCTCATAGTGAAATTCTGGAACTGTTACATACAAATAAAATGCATTTGAATTGGCTTGACCGTTTGTATGACTTATGTACGAATTATTTATCACCCACGCGTTTCTATAGTTTGCCTTTGTTAAGCAATCGATCGGCTGCAATTTGTTTTCGCCTACATCTTTCTGCACAGAAAACGGTAAATTTACAACAGTGCATAAAATATATGAGAAATTTAAGATATAAGTGTTTATTACATGGCTAAATAAATTGTTAATTTAAAATTCCATTATAATAAGTAAAATTACAATAATTTATTTGCGCATTATCTGTATCATGAATTATTCTAACGGTGTAGAAAATTGAGGAAAAGTGTTACATTGATAGCAGAAAATATGTGACATCTTTGAACTGCGTGGGTCTAGACAACGTTTCTTTTGATAACCTATGACCCGAATAGAGACACTTTTATGCATGGAATTGACGTAACTCGCCGAAATTTGTTGGGAGATTTTTTTATTGACATCTAGGTATTACTGTTGTTCATACTATAAGGTAAGAATTATGATTATTATTGTATAGAATAATAACTAATGATCTCTTTATTAGAAAGAAAAATCATTAATCTCTTTTATTTTTTTTTGTTTTTCACCTATTCATCCACGTAAAGTCAACTACAAAACGTATTATCTTTTTTCATCTATTGAGACTATTAATATTACGTTAGCAAAATGGGGGAGGAAATTTGTTTGCCTCCGAAAAAACCCATTCCGGGCCGAAAGGAAATGGATATAAAAATTAAATTGGCCCCATGACTAATTATTCTTATAATTTCGTAATCCATTCCGTACTTGTCCAATTTTATGGTTTTGTTACATGTACGCACTTCCTTCGCTTGAACTTTATATGCAAATGAGATGCGTATCTCTGAGACCGTGGGAGTTCAGAATATGTAACAGTACACGAGAGAGTGTCGGTATACGAAGCGTTTTATGTGCGGTTTTGGTTACCTGTTGTCTTTTAGGTATAATAAAATACAATTAAAAAATAGAAGCGCTTAAAACTACGCAACCAAAATATGGTTGAGTAGTTCTAAGCGCTTTTCAACCAAATCTCCCCACAAAAATCCAATCAAAGTTGGATTTTTTGAGATTTGCAAGAAATGCGTCTCCTCTGTCTAGTAATGTTTAAATTGCTTATCAATCCAGTTTTCGAATTTGTTTAGAATGTTAACTAGTTCCCAATATTTTTCTTTGTTTATATATTTAATTTAATTCCACAATTATTCCCGAGAAATTCTAGAGCTGTAAGTTACTTCGAATTCGAGTAAACTTCAAAATAGTGTTTTGATAACCTCATGTAGTTTTACAAAATATTTAGACTTACCAAGCTTGCATCCAGGTCTTGGCGAAGGGAAGCCTCTAACGAAGTCGATACACTTGACACCAAAAAGACGGTAGAAGTAGTCATCATCAGGGATGCGGATCTCATTGCAGTAGGGGTGCTTGAGGTGAGGTGGCCTCTTGCAGCATTCTTCAGGGTCGTTGCGGTTTATTGGGTCTGTTAATAATTGTTTATTGAGTATGGGGAATGTATGTGTGTAAAATGGTGTTTTAAAACAGGCACCCACCACTTCCTAGTGTACAAGGTGAAATTACGAAATGAGGACACAATATATCCTAACACTATAAAAAATAATAATAATAATAAAAATAGTTTATTTGGAACAGGTTAATTATTAACAAGGGTACAATCAGATTCAGTTAATAGGCAACAACACAACCACAAAACATACCTTGTATTCGTGTTTACTGAATTATTATTAAGTATACTATAAACCTTGGCATGGTTTGAGCCACCCGAGATTTTTTTATAACTTAATAAGGGGTATGTATGCCCGTAAGAATAAGATTAAAGAGAAATTGGCTGAACGTCTCCCGATAAACCAGCCGGTATATATAGCTAACAGATGCATGATTAAAATCTAGTACAACTCACCAAGAGGTGTTCCAGTAAGAGTGTAATCGTGGTCCATGAACTGTCCCCAAGCGATGACCATCACGGTCCCCGCGTGGTCGTGGAAGCCGTCATCAGGATGCATGGTGCGTGAGACAACTCGAGATAAGGGTAGGTCTCGCCCGGTGTGGGCGATACGGGGTGCGTTGATACCGTCCGCGAAGAGGGGACCGATAAGCCTGGGTAAAAAGATATATGTATAAATCAATAAGGAATTTTCTAAACATATTTATATGATAAACGAGTGACCTATGTGCAAACATGAATGAACGATATGGGATTGAATTAAGATTGAAAACAAACGGTTATGATTTTTTTTAATTATAAATATATTATTTTGAGTCTATTACTTCTAGTCATGGAGGAAAAACCGATGATGAGATAGTACTATCTATTTATTTCGATTAATAGAAAAATATGTTCTTATTCAATTCATTTATTCATTAAAAAGCGAAACAATATATTTCAATATAAAAAACAACTCTTTTCTAAAAGCTAATACTAACCTCTGGAAAGGCGCCATAGTAGCACCCCACGTGGGATGCTGCAAATTGTTACACAATCCATCCAGACGCCTGTACTTCCCAGCGCGGCACTCCACGTGCGAGAACACCGGCGGGCACACCTCCCGGATAAGGGTCCGTGACGTATCGATAAGAGGCAGACCTTTCTCTACCTCCTCATACGTTAGTCCATACCTGTTGGTCGAAGTATTTAGTTATGAACCAATTGAAATATTAATTCTTTGTCGTAAATATTTATATTCGTGACCTGGTTAAAAATCTTAAATATGTATGATTTAGATTCTAGTTAGCAACATGTTTGTGGTATTTGAAACACTTGTATAATATATACGAGTCTTACGAAATATTGCTGGACACGCTTTTTGTCACATAGTTATGATTTCATCTTGAGAAGAGAATGTAAACAAATGAATGAAAACGTGCGACTTGTCATATTCAGATGAGAAATTGCTAAACGTACTACTTTAGAAGAAGAATGTGGTGGGGAGCGAAGCGCTAACAAATAAAGGTACCTTATTTTGTAATGCAACCTTAAATTGCGAGTATACTACACTATGGAATGGCATGAAGAAAGAAAAGTAGGCTCAACCCCAGCGAGCTCATTAATTTTATGTATTCAGTAATTCCAATTATACTCCACATGCATTGTAAGATGCAATCTGTATTAACAAGCTCTTTCATTATTAATTATTTGTACATGAAATGCCAAGGTTAAAACTCTAAATCGTAACATGAAATTATTAAGCAATCCAAAACAGCGTAAGAATCATAAGCATTCGAGAAACTATGCTGGTATTGCATAGCATAATATGTAAACTTTACATTCTGTTCACCTTTTAAAGGTATATTATGTTATTAATTATTATGATTTATGATAATGAGAGTTGTACCTGACATTATCAGACTTTACATATATGGTTTTCTTATGGATTGTAGAACATTTAAATTGTTTCAAAATTTCCCTTTACTTTTATTTTTTACTATACAAGGTCAATGTCTTTTTGAGATCTGGTTCAAGGTGTGATAATCGTGTTAATCATTTTTATGACCCATGTTAATTTAATAAATGTGTTAATTTGGAATAACCATGAGGTACGACAAAAAAACGCATTTTAAAGAAATCTTACTTAAACTCAATCTTTAATGAATTTATTTAAATTGTTATTAACAAGAATTTCTTATAGATTATAAAAAAGTATGTAAGAAAGAACGCATCTAATACCAATAAAAAAACAATAACAACAAAAATATTGAAATTAATTCAAACTTAGTTGTTAATGTAATTTATTTATAGCACTGCGGTTGAAGCTATTTTCAGATTAAGTAGTTGAGTAAATGTGAATGCGATATTTACAACGCTAATTTATGAATGAAGTTTTTAAATAAATATTATATGAATAAGCTGACATTGCTTCTAGTATTTTATTTAAAAAAAATACATAAAATTTATTACAATTAATGTAATACAAAAGTAATACAAAAATAAACTGACAAAAAACTACAAATATGTGTTACAAGACATAAATTTTAGAAGAAAGCTACCTACTAACTTGTCGTCATTGCGAATGTTTTAAGATCGTTTCAACTGATAAGAATTAACTCGTTACATCACAAAAGTGCTTCTGACTTGATCCCGTCTGATACAATTCATTCAGCATACAGATTATATTTTGAAACAATAGCCAGCACGATCCAGACAACACCTAGATATGTCAATCAACTGCCCACAAACACAACCTTCGGCGTGCGATAAAAGTTTTTAATTTCCAAATCCACATAATTGACCTTGCATTTAAGATTTATGAAGTACTATTGAAATTGGGCAAAGGTTTTGTTCGAGTTATGAAAGATCTTACCAAATAAACGGCGTAAGGTGATTAGGAAAATTCTTAATTGGTACATTGTGTAAGTATGTGGTTAGAAAATTTACGCACTATTATTTTTTTAAAGATATTAGTAGATAAATGGGCACATACTGCCTTCACAGTCGAGAAATCAACACTTGTCGAAGAGGTCAACGCACGATCACACGCTAAATATGGATCGTATCATTGTATATCACTTACATGGAATAGTTCACATTATTTAAACGTATAACTCTTTCTTTTTATTAAGTTTATTTTATTTCTACTTTAACAACAAAAATAACTATAAAATATAAAATAAAAAACAAAATCTAACGTGTCAAATGGTAAATGTTGGCTGGCGGCATAACTAATCCGAAACCACGTTTAAAAAAATAAAACGTCAAAGCTTTTTTAGTATGCAAACGAAAAACATGAAGGTGTGAACGTTTAAATTGATGATTAATTGCTTAATGGGCATCATTTGTCAGTTAAAAGTGATTTAATTTAAAACTGGTCCAATTGATAGTTCCGTGTCGTGATTTAAGTTTGGCCCTGATTTAGGATGTAACTATTATTCTATAAAAGCATCTAAGCTTTAGAGATCAACCTTGTAGTCAAATCAAGTTTATCAATTTGAATCAGAACAATGAATGTTACCGTAAAGGTTAGGTGCAATTATTTGTATTGTTCAATGTTAAAGCAAATATGTTTGGAAAAAATTGGACCACGTTAACAATAGAGTAGTAACTTATAGTATTAACATTTAATATCTTGTTTCGTCCTATGAGCTATAAGGCCAAAGATTTTGCAGTTTGAGATTAAGGACACTTGAAGGTTTAATAGGCGGCGAATATTATATAACAATGACACCGGCAATGCAGTGTTTCAGCGGAAAAAATATTCTATGAAATTTTAAAAGGTATTTTGCAATATCAAAAATATACTAATATTTACTCAAATATTACATTAAAATATATTCTAACCTTGAATATTGATAATATTGCGTAAAAATCTATTAGGCATACAAATAAACTGTGTCCTAAATTGAGTATTAAGAGTTGTATGAATCACTATCAAGTATTACAATGACTTTGATATATGTATTAACTATTGTGTCTGCGAATCTAAATGTCATCGTATAAAAAATCAAAAAGTAAAAGTGCTACTTACGTGCGCGCTAAATTGATGGAAATGTCAAGAATAAGTTCACCCACGCTTGCGAAGTCTTCGGCGTGCCAGTCACCTTTCGGTTGGGATACCACTGCAGAACAGAAGCAATTTAATTTTGGATTTTTTTATTTGACGCAGACTTGTTAATTAATGATTTTATTCTAGGCAATTCTTTATTTGAAATTGTTATTTTCGCTCTGGGTAAGAAAGTCCTTAAAATTATGGGACTATTAGTATCAAAGCATAAAAGATAATCCAATAATATCAAAATAATAACAGTCGCAAATAGTGGTCAGTATATGGAATTTAAAGACGAATGAACATCTAAACTACCAAGGCAGTTTTTAAAAATTGTGTTCCATTACCAACCATATTTGAGCTGATTTTCTGCTCGAAATTGTTAGAGTTGTATTCTAGAGTCGTAACTCTAGAATTGTTGTTACTTCTCACTATGACAGTAACAGTGACAACACTATAATTACAGTAGTTTAAAACATTTTTTTCGGACATTACGTAAACCATGATAAAATAATATTGATTCATAATTTGATTAAATCCGCTGTGAAAGCAAATTGTGTATCAAAAGGTTAAGCGTTTTTAAATGTTTACATGACACCAAAGTGACTCGTAATAACCATACTTGTGACGAAAGTGTTCCCGAAATGTTATGAGATCACATTTTTTTTATTAATCCGATTAAAGGTCATTTAGTATTAAAAAAAGATATATATTCACACTTAATATTTATGTACAAGACATTTTCAAGAATTTCTCCTAAATCTAATCTGTATAAGATGAATGTAGCTAAGATGTGTTAATTTTTGCGAATAAATGTCGACGAACCCGCTGCGGGCTAAATTCCTCACTTCTTCGTTAACAAATATAATAAGAAATGTAAAATATAAATGATAAACACTTACATATCCTCGTTCTTGCATCAAGATATGCCTGGTTAATAGCATCGTACGTGATGCACGTATGTTGGCCATCATATGCGCTGTAACAAATTAATTAAAAACTTTTAATCCGGCATATCAACTATCCTTTCTAAAACATTATTAAGATTTTCTACTTCAACACTTATAAATTTATTATATAACTTTTGTGACAATATAAAAGTAGGCCTGATTTTATCAAGCACAATAAGAAATGCCTAATGGGGCCAAATTTTACGATTATGCTAATCATGGAGGCGCTAGAAGCATCTAATCATGAATACAAATATACGGATTTAGGAAAGATAACTGACCACATTATTAGCATAACATAATAGAAATGATGTCGCTGAGAAATTACTAATTTAAACGTAGATCTTTAATCTAACTGCATAAAATTAGTGAAGGCGTGTCCTACATACCTACCTACAACGGCATTATCATAATTATTAAAAAATATTTTCTATTTTATAAATAAAATAGTATTTCTTTTCTTTAAATTATGTGTAATTGTTATTATGCTAATATTGCTTTTTAAGACATACGATTAATAGAGACTAATTAATGAAATAAAATGTTAGTTGTCTGAAATGTATTTTAATAAATTCATAATTTATTCATATATATTGCTGCAAAACAGAGATTAAGAAATATTGAATATTTCTTCGATGATAGTTCTCGAACTATGTAAATAAAGAACATTACAAAATATACAATTTTATAATAATAATTTGGTAAAATATATTTGAATCGTATCATTGTTATATAAGGTACGATGGGGTTAACGTGTCCAAGAGCCTAAAAAGTCTTACAATTTTCTTCTAAAAATTAAGATAAAAAAACAATAATTTAGAGATTTTATTAAAAAAGGAATTGAGAGCTATCATTGCATGGAGAATTGAATTGCAGTCAGTTTGTATTGGAAAGCGCATCAGATACAAGCACCGACGCGGAGTTTCCAGCTATCGATTACATTCGACTTTTTCCGTTATTCCATAGTTTCTCAACGGTAATATCTCATAATGTGTTTGTGAACGTGGGCAAACGAAACTAGAGGGTCAGGCCGTTAGGTTGACACCGGCTAGATAGACAACAAGTTAGCACACAGGTGAATTTGCCCAGTCATTGTGGTATACTGTTAAGTGTTAACCATATCGTTTGTACTAAGAACCTAATATACCAATGGGGACTGTTGGGTAAATTTTAAATCATTCAAATCAGTGAAATGTTGTCGTTTTTATTGATAAGCGAAAGGATGGTTTTAGCTGATGTTCAAGATTTTTATTTATTTTGCTATAAGTAATTATTTGTCGCACATCAATCTATCTGTGTAAACTTCTGCTACAAATAACTTTTTTTTTTATTTATTTATTTGTCAAGCCGATATTATGTTTTTCAGTCGTTCCCACTAGTTACAAATATTGTATATTTAATTACATTAAAAACATTAATGTCAGTTTTCTGGTAAATCTACTCCGGCTTTATTCATAGACTTATACTTTTCGAACCATATAGGTCTTAGTTCTCTTAAACATATATCGTAAGGCAGTGTTAATTGGTTGTGATTGACCAAAAGGAGCAAACAAAATTCAATATTTAACCCAAGTAAAATTAAACTAACAAAAAATGTTTGTTCAATGATATAAATACTGTATTACTCTTTTAAACCGGTGAAAACAGATACTTAATTTGTGAGACACAATTTCACAAAAACTTGAAATGTCCCGAGCAGGGTGCAGTAGGTTAATGAACTTGTACACTATTCGGATTACAATCAACTGAGAACACATAATTTTACGAAAAAACATGAGATGAATAATAAAAATAAAATTTAACTGTGTTTAAGAACAAGAATTCATCGCAGTAAAGACGGAGGCTTGTTGATTCGATTTTAATTTATGTCGACATAAGGATTTAGGTATTTTAATACGTTCGTCGACTATAAAAACTATAAGGCCGAGATAGAAAATCTCTTAAGGAAGATTTGTAAGAGGATTTGGGATGTGAGTTATGAATTATAAGTATAACAGCCGTATTAGGAAACTATGTTAACCTTATTATGATGTTAACTTTGACCGTCATTACGACAGTGGAGCCGAGCGTGTGCGCGTCAACACACACTCGGCCGATTTATTCTAATTGCGATTACTCCACCCTATTGCCAAGTTTATTTAATTTATTACTATTTGAGAAACAAGCTTGTCCTTAACTGACTTTTGGTATCACGATCTTACGGTATTATGTAACGCGTTCTTGCAAAAAGTTTCCACTGAATTATGACGGCAATTTTCGTTTTATCTGTGCACTGGTACATTCTAGAAGATATTTCCGGATGATCCTTTTACTGGCATTCACACGGAACCGGTCATCTCGAGGCGAGTTAGCGAAAGGATTTTGAAAGTGAACGTTTCTTGCTCGACTTGTTGCCTAATGTAATGTTCCACCGATGAAAGCCTTACAGATGAGCCAGGGTTATATTACGTGATGCTATTGAATCTCTTACTTTACTATCATTTTTTGTTACGCAATTTGTTTTGGTATAGAAAAATAATTTACGTTTTTTTAGTTACATGGTGATTTTATATCCTATAATTTGGATTACGTTACGTAAGTATGTAATTGATGTAAGTGGATTATTTTAGTTTAATTACCGTAATATACATTTATATTTCCGATAATAATAATTATATATTACTTATCCATTACGTGTATATGTACAAATTGTATTACACCTCAATTAAAAATACCCATATAACGCAACTTTGTTGATTTATCTCATAGCCTCAGGCGACGAGCATGTAAAAGTATTGATTTGTTGTCAAATAAAACAGGATTGTTGTAATGGAACCGTGTCAAGTTTACGGCGTCCATGATGCAACAGTAGGTGACAGTGCCGCCTCTTCTAGTTGCTGACATTGGGCTACAATAACATGACTATTGTATGTAATGGAGATATTATTGATGCAATGAGTGACAACTAAATTTCGCTTTCATTAACACAGGTTATAAGCATATTTAAGTCAATTTAACAGTATAACTTATCTATTTATTATTTCTTACATTAACTTCTTTAACTTACCATTTAAAAAAAGTTAAGAATCCTTTATACAGAGGGAAGCCATTTTAAAAGAAGAAGAAGTAAAAAAAGTTAAAATGTAATTTAAAGGGAACTATGTCATCATCAAGACAAATAAAAATGTATCATTAAGATATGGGTAAAAACAAACCACACTCAAGAAATCTTTCGCTGAAACTGGTTTCCTTTGCTGAGTGTATTAGAGCATATTTCAGAAATTATTTAAAAAAAAAACTTTAAAAATGCAATACTTACAAGTTTCCCTTGAGTAAATTGAGGCTGTAGTCATACGCCGAGGATCGTCCGGGGCCCGTCAGATACAGCGCACAGTCATCATCCCCGGGCGACACCACCGGGGCTAGTGACGTCACATACGCACTGAACAGCGCTATGAAAAGCGCTCTGAAAATAAAATAATCACTTAGGACCGTACATAGAATTAATTGTATTCTTGTAAACTAGTAAAAGAATAAGGACATTTTGTTACTATGATTTCATCTCGCAATTTCTGGGCTCACGGGAGTAACTAACTCTGCGATAAGCTGTATATTGAAAACGTTCGTAAATCGTAACTTATATTGTGTTTCAGTGCATTACTAATAAAATTACGATACCGAATGCTCCGTAATAGTTGTTCTTTGTTAATGCGTTAGTTTTTTTTTTAATTTTCTTTTTTCATTTCATTTCATTTCAATAATCAACTAAAATGTATAATAATTAAATTATATACGAGATATAAAATTTGTGTACATCATTTATTAGCATTTAATTAAAGACGTGCAAATATCTCAGTGGATCTTAAAAGCCGATAATTGACGCGTAGCCATTCCTTTTTCTAGCTAAACTATGTTGATTAAGGTAAAGATCGCAAAATCTGTTAATTATTCACATTTATTTGATAATTTAAAGGTAAACTTCCTCTTTATTTTACAAGTTTAAACATACCTACTTTAATGCAACGGAATTTGTCTTATTCCAATTATTTATTACGCAAAATGTAATTAATGTTGAATTGTGCAAAAAACTTATGAAGTAGGTTGCTACTTTTGTATTAACCATTAATTAACTTAGTACAGTTATGATTAATTATATTATTAATACACTAGTAGAGAAATAATAAATTATACGAGAAACTACTTTGTTTTTTACATTGTTACTAAAAAAAAAGTTTGGGTATTCATTTAATATTCTTTCACCTAGTGGTTTCATTTTTCAATGGAAAATAAATAGTTATTGTTGATGTCGTATGCAAAAACAGTATATGTAGTTAGATACTTATTTAAAGAAAAGCAAAGCATAATTATGAAAATATTAATAATTCACTTCAAACATAACACATAAACCATACATTTACTACATAAGGTAGGCTTGGCTTATTTCTAATTTAATTTGTAATTTATAGGACTGCTTTGACGTGTGTTTTAGTAAATGCAATAAATTATTTCAATTTTGCAAGTACAAGTCTCAAGTGATAATGACCAAGCGTAAATGTTCTTTATTAAAGATTTGGAATTATCTTAATAACAATAAATAATTGGTATTATGCGGAAATCAACGGTATTATATTGCTAGTGTTACTTTACCTCTACAGCCTACATTGTCAAGGTACAAGTAAAAACGAGACGCAGGCTTTTACGAAGAAAGTCACGTTCTTTCTTCCATTAGATTTATAATATGTATAATTTAAACGTTATACTTACATGTTATGATAAAATATAGATCGAAATTATACGATAAACAAAATTTACTACTCGGAATATAAAGTTTGTTCTTGTCCTTTTTATTGCATAGACGTTCTAAAAGTATGTTACTGTTCCTCTATTATTATGCAACATAAAATTGTGCCGATTGATGACCGTAAGTCTCGTCTTTGTGAGAAACGATCTTCACATTTACCAGTTACTTCCGCAAAGAACATTTCATACTTTACCACGGCTTTAAACAATTGAAATGATGAGGTGTGAGAATTACTTAAAGATGGCATTATTTTTCGCTTCGAACGCAAACAATAACGTATAATTGTTGATTGTCAAGATAAATCTTTTTCCATTTTCATGTCAGTTTTATTGAGAACGAAATAAGTGACTGTATTTTTTTATAAGTATTTTTGTTGTAGGTATGTTTAGAGATTTCTTAAATAATTAGGGCTCATAAAAACATTATATACCAAGTTAAGATCAACATCGTTTATTAAAGTGCCGATAAAATTAGTTACACAACGATTCTCACGCGGCGCCAGCTTTCGTCACGTAAGTAAGGTGGCGCGTGCGCGTTCAGCCCATTGTTTTTGTAATTTGAATATTTAAACAATAAAAAAGATGTTGATAGCCGCGGTGTCAGCCAGTTTTAAATGGAGGAAATGGATTTATGATATAGTATAAAAATTGCCGGACAGGTCAACGATCGTTCAAAGCTTCATTACATTAATTTAACCGATAGTTAGTCTTCGAGTACTGCAACGAAAATATAAGTGAAGTCGGCGATGGAATAGTGATTTTGAACTTAGCTCGTACAATCATCACTTGATTTTTTCTATTAGCGTTTTCTTTGAAGTCTGTTAGTCGTTTTAGCCACATAGCTTTGCCTCGCTCACGCCATATTCGGTGGCCTAAAGAAAACCAACGGCTTTTTGTGAGCCGAACACACTCGTTCCACACTTGTAGAATGTTTAACATTCGATATTGGTTCAATTTGGTCAACAGCCCTAGTGCCATTAATGCGTAAAGTAATAACCTTGAAATAAATGGCGCTATGAAATTATGTAAACTTTAACTCATTATTGCTTCAAATAAAGACCTTAACTGATCCTACTTAATATCACATTTTTTGTGGAACTAGATAATATTTAAACAAATGCAAAAATGTGTTTGTTATCAGATGAATTGATTTTAGGCTTTTAAAAAATATTCCGTCAACAAGAGATTTAAAAATTTAGCCACTTTTTACTCTTTTACTTACAAATAAACAATAATAAGATTATTTTTAATCGCGAAATCGCAAAAATAAAATTGAATGCCATGGCCGAAATTTAGGCAGAAGGATATAGGTATACAATTTAATAATTTTTTATGGCTGATTTTATGACGCTTTTAAAATGTAAATCTCATATTAAAGCGAAAGTTTGTGCGAAGTCGAATTAATATTT
This sequence comes from Phoebis sennae, assembly GCA_001586405.1. Lineage (NCBI taxonomy): Eukaryota > Metazoa > Arthropoda > Insecta > Lepidoptera > Pieridae > Phoebis > Phoebis sennae. The sequence goes on along the minus strand of LQNK01000778.1, from coordinate 168,605 downwards.
TGATTTTATTGCTAATTCTTAAAATGGTTATAAAAAAACTTATAGTCTGACAATATTCGTATCATCTTCAATCAATAGAAAAAGTAGGTAAAAACTAAATAAAGCATGTTTTATATGGCAATTATTCATATTGATGTATTGTAATGGCCTATGGTGGACTATCGTATAACGGTTAAACACCAAAAGCAGGTAAATATTATAATATGTGCCAATTCTTGTTTCATTTCCTCTCTATTTTTAGTCATATCAGTACATTTAGTTGGGAAACCGAGTGGTTTGGTCAAACGGGTGTCAGTTGATACTGCATGTTTGTTAAGCGACCGCCCGTTACTCTACCGTATTGAGTTGCAATATGAATAAATTGTGTCGAATACTTGAGGTATATTTTGTCGTTTTATTTCTGAATAATTTTCAAAGAGCGCGATTCTTGCTAAGTCTTCGTGGTATACTGCCTTCTAAACCGGTGGTAAATTATAAGCATGGACAGCTTATTGTCATTATTCTTATATTGTTCCTTGATAAGTCATATTTTGATTCAGCAACATTTGCTCTTTTTGATTTAAACTATATATCACTTACTATTCACACATTCATACTTACTATTCTTACGATTCACAATTAGGTCCCTACTCTCATTAAAATTATATTACACATACAAAAACCTCACTTTAACGCGGTTATAAAGACGTCAAGCATAATAGGATGATTTTGGAATATCTTTCATGTCCACGATGTTTTTTACAAAATAAACTTTTTAAAAGTTTATCAATTTTAAAATAAAACTGCATTTTCATCTTTCAACTTAACAAAATCGTTAACAGTACATAAAGCTTAATAATGAAATCCTTTATCTATAGTAATTAAATAAATTAAACGATGTATTAAATATGATGCATAGAACAATGCTAATAAAATATTTATATGTGTATGAATTAAACAATAAAAATTGTATAATAATAATGCTTTATCACGATCGCTACGTGTGTAGACGTTTCGTAGTCGCTACACGTTCTACGAAAGATTTCAACGATACTACTTATTATAACATTTAAAATATACAAAAAAGTGATGACTATTTAAGTATAACTATTATAGATACATAAAAAAATTATCGCAAAAAATGAACATCAATATTACCTTGAAATCATGATAAGGTTCACACAACACAAACACAACACAATACAACACAGCACAAAAAGGTCAGTTCATTTCTTATGCGTGTTTCCGATGCAGTGCCCGCGCTAGGACTGCGGCCGGAGGTGCCGGCGCGGGCTATGAAGCCTCATGAAAGTTGAAGCACGTGACATAACCCCAGCCGCTCACCTCTTCGTAAGCTCGGGTTTCCTAGTGCCGTAACAACAGTGGTAGAATCAAGCGGTCTATCAATGAATAAACACTTAACACTTTGTTGTAACTGAAAGTGGAAGATAGTTCAGGAAATATTCATGAATATACGACTACGTGCCTCGTGTTTTCATTCGTGCATATTTCTTGTTCCCGTGGGATTTCCAGGTTATACACTATCCTATATCCTTGCTCTAGCCTGTAACCATCGTTGTATAAAATTTCATCCACATCGATTCAGTGGTTAAGACATGTAAAAGACACAGACATGACCAACAAAGTTACGTTCTCAGTTATAACAGTAAGTAGGGATTCCGAACGCCTACATTAGGGATTAATTAAAATTAAACCACAATCACAGCACTCATATTACTAAAAAAATAATTTATTGGTAGAAAAAAAATAATAATCTAATTATCAAATTAAACCAGTCAATGTTATAAACACTTTTTACGTATTGCGTATTGCAATGAATACAAAGCACTAGATCTATTTCTTTCTATCTACCTTATACTGTGATTAATTTCTCACACTAATAAAAAATAGATGCTCTTTAAACAATCCACAATTTACAATTTCTTTTAACTCACAATTCTTTGTGTTGACTACATAGTTACAATTTCGTCTAGAGTTCTAGATCCGTCGTATCATTCCAAAACGTTTGTAATCATTCAACAAATGATTTGAATAAAGATTATTTAATGTGACATTTTTTCTGAAAAAAATATTGCAAAGTTGAATACCTAACTATTTTTACTGGCTTACTATAGTTTTAATTTCAATATTGCCTGTAACGTATTATGTACAAAATTATGAAATAAGTTTAAAAATTAAGTCAATGAAAAGTGAAATAATAATTAAAGTTATTGATTAGCATAGAGTTAACGCTAGATTATTTCATAAGATGCTATCAATAGATCGATTTTAGCTCGAAGTCTTGAACCATGACGCGTTGACATCACAATCGATTATGTGACCGAATCGAATAATTTCTCGCTCGATTAACTAATGAATTTTGTAAACAGTCAATATTGTATTTGACCACAATCGAATGAAATTTCATTATTTTCATAATAAATGCAATTTGAAGAATACTTGCTCTTTACGTAAATATTGTGAAAGCACGTAAAATATTACAATAGACTATAAGTCTACGGATAAAGTAGAAACGAAGAAGGTACGAACGAATTCAAAAGATTACAAAATTTTATTACAAAGCGGTTTTATTCTTAAAATAGATGAACTTGTTAAAAGTGCATGAGCTTTGTATCTTATTTTGTCATTTCAAATAGACAATTTTAAAATCCCACTGGGCGATATTTTAATGTAAATGGCGCCGAGCCTCAATTTCTTAACAATATAATTAGCATTTACATGCATTTAAACTGTTTATGAAATATATTTGCATACATTTTTCAATAAACTATTAGTTCTCCAAAATAAGTAAAAGTTTTTAATTGCGAAAAAAGTAGGTCTAATTTAATATGTTTATATGATAATATATGGAATTTCTAGAACAATGATGTAATATTTTAGTATTTAATTACCATGTTTGGTAAATTGAGAATATTTATATCAGAGATTTCTCTGTTATGCATGCAGCTTCCTTTCGCAGTCTCATCACGTGCTTTTACAATCTCCCATTTGAACACTAATGCTCAAGAACTTGTTTTGTTATTGTGTTGAATTTAAATAATCGTAGGAAGAAAATAATGCCTTCCGCATCTTATTATAATATCGTAGTAAATAGTTTTGGCCGAGATACCCATAAAATAAACGGATCAAGTTAAGTGTTAAAAAAATCTAGTTTTGTTTTCTAAATTTCTGTACATTATATTATTACTATTCAATCAAAGTTATATAAATTACATCCAATTAACCCGTATCTATGTATGTAAACGAGAGAGTGATTACATTTTATTACGCCTCAACTTTTTCAATAAAATATAGCATTATGTAAAGTGTAGTTAACATCAAAGTGAACTGGATTATCAGAAAGCTGTCAATTAAAGTCTAAATTTACATTCAAAAGTGTAATGAAAACGAGTGCACGAATGCTTTAGAGATCATTAAGCAATGTTATTAATCGTGTCAAATATTTTTATTTCTTCCTCGAAAATAAATAACTTCAAATCGTGTAATGGTAATTAATTGACAGAGGTAAATAGTTTTAATTAAGCTTACGAAATTAAACTTGTAATACTTTTTCAAATACACATTTGATTCAATGTTTTTAAGTAAGCCCATAACCTGACCTAGTTTTGAAAAAAGTAGTTAATTTTCTGCATGGTTTGAACTAATATTAATTGTAAAATAAGAGAATAAATTAAATGATATTTTGCAATAAATGAGAATTGGTAATAAGTATTTAATTAAAACGACTTATTTAGGTTATTAAGATAACTTAAATCAATTGAAAATAACTTGATGTTTTAAAAGCTACTGCATATTTAAATATATTGGTTTGCATATTTTTCTGAATTATAAAATTTAATATCTACCATATTTTATGCGATCAGTGTAGAAAGCTTCAATTTTTTGTTTACTTTTTATGAATGCTTTTGAGCTCTTTCTTCGAACGTGAAAATACATTATCGCACAAGTGTTACATGAATAAACATAATAAGCGTTGAGTACACAAAATCTTCCATTCTCCGGCATTAACATCTGACCTTTTTAGAGCGTACTTGCTAAGTTGCTAACTATTATGCTTTTATTTTATCTTTAAAAAAACATTGCTTTTACGCGGCGAGCCTATATTCAACCGACCATTTAAGTTTCAACGCGTGAGTATTAACATTCTTTTTATGTATTTAGAATAATACAGTAAAGGTCGTTTGCCTTACAAAAGTCATAAAGTAGGCTAAATAACGCGGTAAAGACACCTAACTTGGTGTTACAAACATAGTTGCTACCGACTTTAACAACCGTAAATGATTATTAAATTAATATTACATCAAGTACCTGTCCTCAGTGACTGATATAACGGAGCCTAAATTGGTGAAGCTAGAAATATTAAGTTTTAACAATGAGTTCCTTATTATAAAATCAATAAGTTTCATCATATGCCTAATTAATTAGTTTGATTTAAGTATTTCGTTTTTTAAATACATATATGCACATTTTATTTCTCTGTATCAATATTCCTCTAACATTCAGTAAACAAAGAGTAAATTTAAAAGAAGTAACCTAATTCAGCCTTAAAATTTTAAATAATCACACCATAAAATAACACAAACCATAAAAATATGGGATGAAACGTAAATACTGCGATACAAAATTGCGCAAGCGCATTTTCCGCTAAGTTATGGATATTTGTTGTTTCACGAGACTGTGCTCTAGATCACGATTCATCTTCGCAATTCGCAATGATTTGATTACATCTTTCAGAAATAATTGGTTATGAAATGTTGAATAGTAACATATATTTAAGTTCATTTGAAATTCAGATTTTATACGAGTGTAGGATTACGTGTCAGTTAATATGTATTTAATGTAATAAAAAAATAAAGTAAGCTTTTATGTGCTTTTTAACAAAAAATGATTGTATAAAGTTTAGTTCATTTTATTGAAATGCCTTGACATATTAAACTTTGCTCGTAATACCAAATACATTCATTTAATTCAAAGATTAAAGAAATAGCGTCACACGAATATAAATCTAAACGTAGTTGACATGAAGCCTTGATGTTCGTAATGAGGCAATTAAATCAATACCAATAATCAGTTTTACAGGCGTAAATCATTGTTCACCAGTCCAACTCTTCCGCAGCCTTGGATCGAGTAATTTTAATTCAAATGGGTAACACACGATCAACGAGGGAATGTGGACCGAGGTCGTCTTATTAGCCAGCCAAAGCGTCGATTTGTCTTATCGATATGTTGAAATTTTCGGGATTGGACTTTATACTATCATTAATCAACATTCAATAAGTGTGCCAATTTTAATAGCTTATCTGTGATTTATGTTAATTAAGAGTTAAGCAAAATACTAATTGTTGTTGATGGGAATAAAATTAGAAGAGATATATGTATCTATGCTGTAATGATGACATTAATTTAGCAAAAAAAATAGGTAGCTATTATAATATGTAGATGGAAGTTGATCTCAAATCGGCTATTGTATAAAATACAGACGCAAAGCATAGTTATTTACAATGATAGACGCAAAATTGCAGCGTTTTATGATTCTATTCTGTACTTCGGTCAATGAGTAAGGCAAGGAAAGGTTTTATTCCCTAGCACATTCTTTTCACCATCAATTATCTCTTAATATGTTTTTTAATTCATATGCAAATTGCACAATTTGCAAAAATACATTTTTTCAGTCTCATAACTCAATTTAAACTTTTTTGCCTACAATATTAAAATAATTATTTTGCACATGCATTTTATATGTTGATGACATTGGCCGTGTTTCATAAGTCAAAGAATAATATGAGCTACTACAACCTACAAGTAAGTTATGGTCAGCTGAAATGTCAAATGAATAATCCGTTTAGAGTCATGTGACTAAAGCTATGCGGCCTTATATTCGCGTGAATAGAATCTGATTTAGAAAACTTTCTCTGTTCTGATATTATAATATAATGCGGTTTATTATTTAGGATATACGATATAATCCCCTTAGAAATAAATAAATTTATAAAAACAGCCTTTGTAAAACTCAAGCCAAGTCTTTCTAAGGCCACACAACCTTATTTTTTAATTAATGTACAGCAAAGGGAGCCACAGGCATTTCCGGTCAAAAATACCCGCTCCCAAAATTGCTTCACAATCTCACGTTTCATGTATCTCTAATGAAATCATTAAACTAATCTGTAAGCTAATTAAAGCTGACTGCTATAATGTCATGTTTGAAGTCATATGACTTGAAATATTGTGTAAAATAATTATGTCCATGGCAAGGTATTAATAAGGTACACGAGAACAAGTCGTATAACACGCTGCTCGAAGATTACTGTCAAAGTAAGTGATAGGATTAAATAGAGTTATAAAGAAGCTTTTGGTATTCATAATATGTCTTACTGTGTTACCTAACCGTTGTTAATCGCTTATTTTACAAAACGCGTTGCTGTTTAATTGAACTATCTCCAAAGATCGATATATGTGAATATGTGAACGCGAAGAACGGTTTTCGACTGTGAGTAGAACGGCTAGAGTCTCGGCATAAAATCAGTTTCGACTCTTTCGTGGTGAGGGTACCGACTGCCCAGCTAAGCATTTACATGGAAGAAGAGTTCTGGCCTCAGGAAGTTGTTTTTCGTCATTTCCGTGGACGGATACGTAGCCCGCCAGACACGCTTCGCACGTCGCAATCGTATCGTGTGAGATTAGTATTAATGTATAGTATTATATTATCTGAGGTATTAATATAAGTTTTACGGGCCGTAGTTTTTAGTTATTTAAGATTTTTAACTGTAACTATATATTGCCTGATATAAATAAATAAGAAAACGAAGTAAAGGGATAAGCTTGATGAAGGAAAGGGCGTTCATCTAATTTAGGCTAAAAAATCCTTTAAAATTTGACTTATTGCAAAAAAAGACTCACTGCTATATTTACTAGTCACACCCCGCTTTTTTTCACTTGCGTTTTTTCTGATCATATGAAAATTCCTTACCTATATGTGTACCTATGACAACCGCTACAGTAGTTTTGCGTGAAAGAGTTACAAACATACATCGGTCCGTCATAAACTTTCGTATTTATAATATATGTAGGATTAGTAGTATATTCAAATTTAAATTCATATTTATGTATTCAATGTTCTCGCTCAAAGTTCTTCTGGTCGCTCGTAATGCAATTCAAAACTAATCCTCCATGAATATGAGGGTGTGGCAACTTTATTGATGAGTGTGTTACGTGAGTTTGAGCTACTGGCCCCCTATTCTCAAATGAGTTCCGAAAATCAGACGTTGCTGTTAAAATTTGTTAGAATGCGTTCCGATTTTCGGGACTTTCCGATCGGAATCGCATTTGCGAATTTGGCCCAATTTATTAATAGACAATCTCAATTATCTCTTCAAAGATCATGTGGAATCCTTCATATGGATCCTGTTTTGACAGGATCACAGATAATACGATATATACAAAATGACGAAAAGTGGTAATATAAGAACCATGGGTCATCCTTAATCTACTAATACTACTACGGTGTTTGCAATATGTATCACAAAATATATACCCATTTAAAACCTATAATTCTGCGTGACATATTGTGCAATTAAGTTTTTAATTTATATGGTGTATAAGTGATCGATATTTCATAGCGTAATGCACTTAATTGATACAACAGTTAATTAGAACGAAGTTAACAAAGTGCTAAATTACTTAGTACCCACTTATACCATGCTATAACGATTAAAATGTCACACGGTTTTGATTAAAATCGACAGAACAATACGTAATTTATCCATTCTAAGTATATAATATTCTTTCGTTATTAGAAAATTATAACAACAATCACTAATAATTCTCAGAATAAAAAAAAAATGGTAGCTAGAGACGTTAATAGGATACTGTTCCGGTAATAGTGGCGTTTTTATGTTCCGTAACAATAATAGCTTGCTTTTAATTCTACAGTTCAGTAAATACTAACGATCGAATTTGTGGTATGTCATCATTTTACATTTTTCGTCTTATTGGATGATTTTCTATAATCAGTTTGAGTAAGAGCATGTCCGAGTTTTGAAATTTTGCAATACAGAATAGATGTACAAATTTATGTTACGTAAATTGGTACAGTCTTCTGTTGGTTATTGTAAATGTTCTTCTCACAAAATAAATACTCTAATTTGTGAACAGATGTAAAATTGCTGCAAGTACAAGAGTCATGATTAAGAAACATACTCAGACGGTACTTAAGATATACATGTTTGGTTTTGTCTTTGGTTTCGAATAATTATGGAGAACATTTGCATAGGCATTGTGTAATATTCTGGAAAATTTGGAGTTAGCCTGAATACCTGCTCGAGAATACCGGAACTATGTGTATTCAACAAATATTTTGATGATAATTATGAACGTAAATGGATATGTTGGTACTGGTTAAAAGTTCGAATTTTGTGATATAATGCAACCGTAATGCAAATTCATATATTTAGCAAAATTAAACAAAGTTGGTTATAAAATGCAATTAATGAAATTTAGTTTTGGCTCTGTATATTTTATTTTAATATTTTTTTAAACTTTAGTCCGTGTGATATCAATGTAGAGTCACCAAGTACTTATTATAACACAAAGTTCATGCTTTGATTGATTTTAACAACGATTTTATGATCGCTTTCAATTATTATCGTAATGATAGTAATTATTTAGGCTTTACGTGGATAGCAAAATGTGCATTTACTTTGACAGCAATTTTCAGGCCATTATAATGGAGTGGGTATGGTGAAACTGGTTACATTCCGAGTCTCTAGTGCAAGAACAATTACATACGAGGCCTGAGGGTGTGGTGTACAGGACTTGAAGAAAAACCGAGGAGTTGCCACCGAATTATATCACATGTTACAAAAAGATAAGATCTATAATAGGTTATAGTTTTAGTGGTCGAGCTTAGTTTAAGTGTTGTCATGTTGTCAACCAGTCTATTGGTTGTTATATTTCGTAAGTGGACTGCCTTTATGTCTTTGTACAGTTAATAATATTGGCTATTATTATAAGACTAAGAACCTGATACTTTCAGAAACTCATTTAAAATAAATAGAGAATTGTACGAATGAGGATAAAGCACGTGCATACGTACATTACTACGGCCTCAGAGAAGATTATGGGTGATTTGGAAAATATTATCTAATAGTATATTTCTCTACGTTTTAAGATTACATAGAAGTGTCAAAAATGTATCCAGTTATGGATGTACCAGATGTACTGTACTGTACCAGACAAACTAACTTAGATATAAGCCAACGCTTCAAAAATAAAGCGCTAAGGGCATTTGTAAATGTAATCTGGTACATTAAAAACGACAACCTCCATCGGGACCTAGGCCTAGAAACATGTAACCCTTAAAAGAATAAAGGTAGGTACGCTTGGTACTTAATTATTTTTACAAAAACAATGAAAATTTAATTTAAAAAATCCACATTTTTTTTTCTTACATAACACAAAATCTGCCTCGCTTCCTTATAAGCATTTTGTGTCAAGTATATTTCATCTAATTGCTAATACCGTGACCCACGGCAAAAATCGCCAGCGTACTCGATAAAACTGTTTCACAATTTGCACAAAAAGTTGACTACCGAGGTGGAGCGACTTACGAATGCAATACGAAATAAACATCGATCTTTGTAATTTAACAGTTTTTAAGAATTGAATTGAAATCTTTTTAGTTTCCTATTCATTATTTTTATAAGACGTACATTGATCTTAAATCAATCATTTTGAAATTGTTCTATAAAACTGATTTAAGATTCTTTAAATTCGATAAAGGATTATTTTTCTTTCCCTGCCATTAGTCCTAAGACCTACAAAAAACAGAAAAAAAATACTATAAATAAAACAACATATTAATTATCATTATTCATATAAAAAATCACAATGCAATGAAGTTAATTTCAAATTTTCAGTTTTTATTAGCAAAGAATCCAAAGCATTTTAAAAGTTATGCCTAAAAAGTTACACAAGTAAAAGTATAAAAAATAATATAGGTATAACTTTTATGAGACATGAGCATTTTTTTAGGTAATCTACAGTTTCATTCAAACTTCAATCTCGATTCTCACACCTCTTCCATGATTACAATATCGCCTAGTAAATTAAATAAACTAAGCTGCGCTGTAATTACAAGTTTCGAAAACAGTTCAAATAAATTGCGAACAAGATGAGATTAGCACACGATGTTCTAAAGAAGATAAGCGATGTAGGGCATTGAATGCAGGTGGGTGTGAACATAATATGAAATGTGGATCAATATGAATCTCGAAGTCATGTGACTGCGAAGGTCGGCCGCTCTAACTGGGATTCGCAATCCGCTCGCCAAATTAATTTACCAACAATTCTACACGCGCTTTGATATAACGTTCAATTAAAAGCAATTGCCCTATTTCATTACCCATCCAATGTCAATCTAGGTGCATGATAAATGTTACATAATACTTATAATACGTATGCAAAATCAATTAAGTTTGGACCCATTTATAAATCTCAAAGATTCTTGTTATACCTTTATAGTATCTTCAGCTGTTATGAATCATAAATATCAGATTAAAATCAACTATCCTATATAAAATATAATGTTGCCCTACTATTAACTGAAAAACGGAAGCACTTAAGTTTTATTGATATTTTACATTTAGGTTATAGCAATCTGCTTAATCATTAAATACTCGTAATTATTTTAGTAAGTATTAAAGTAATAAGGCCCAAAGATATGATTCATAGTCCAAAGTTTTGAGTATTGTGTAGTATTTACTTAATTGCAATTAGCAAGCGATGCTAGCGATACATAACGCACTAAAATATTAATTTAATTACATTTTATAATGTATCTTTTGAAAAAGTTTCTTAAAAACAGATCCACGCAATCATTTAAGATACTTGGCGAGAGGCACATCCGCTGTATAAAGGTCGCGAAATACGAGTATAAGCATTTTTAGTATCTAATTGGTTTATGATATACTATAATTCACCTACCGCGACATGCAGTATGGGAGTGGCCAGTCCAGATTTAGTGTTTCTTAATCTTAGGTCACGGCGCTATGAACGAGTTTAATGAAAAACTTGGGTTTGAGTATGAAGAAACGTAAATGTAATAAATTAGCCCTGCTAATGGAACAGTTGATCTGATATAATGAGAATTTGATTTTATATTTACGAAAGTTGAAAAAGACTAAATCATATTGCCGGTGAAAGGTTTTCATCGCGACAGGATATCTTTAAATCCTAATCCAAGATTTTCCTGATACACTTTTTAAATAAGTTCCGAACGAAACATATCTTGATAAAGTTATTTGTTCTGCATTCATTACCCATGCCCGTTTCTGTTAAGAATTTAAAGAACCGCGTGTCTATAATTGCTCTACATATATAGAAGATGTCAACAGATTAGTTATAAGATCTTTGATACTTTATATAAGTTAATAATTAGTAAAACATTTGATAATCTGTTAGTTCTATGCTTTTAGAACTAGTTAGGCCTATACCTTGAAAGTTTTAAAGTGCGTTTAAAACTTTTTGCATTTACACTTATTTTATAAATATTTCATAGATGTTGATAATTAATAATATCCTAAATTATTATAAGCTAGGTTGGTTAGGATAGATTCTTCATCTATCATCGCATTCTTATGCGAGAGAGATTATCCTACCATCGTGCTCTTTTTCTTATTTTATATTTAGATCCTTGCATAACAATGTTAGAATTATATCAATTAATATGTACCCAATTAACAATAGTTACTAATATTGTTGATCAAACCGTGACCGCCTTATAATAGTAGCTGTCAAAATGATACGTTAGGCACGACCGAGGTATCGCGTTGATTATTTCGGTCAGATATTCACTTATATCGCCTCTCAGGTCGATTCTGTTAACATCACATATTCGAATTCACTCGCGAATCCGCGTTGAAATGTCAAATTCGTATTCTGTAACATTGTGAAAATCGACCATAGCGCCAACGAGGGACAGCGTAG
>LQNK01000778.1:138419-155389 GCA_001586405.1 Phoebis sennae | reverse complement strand
TGCATATTTACACTTATTTTATAAATATTTCATAGATGTTGATAATTAATAATATCCTAAATAATTTTAAGCTAGATCGGTTAGGATAGATTCTTCATCTATCATCGCATTCTTATGCGAGAGAGATTATCCTACCATCGTGCTCATTTTCTTATTGTATATTTAGATCTTTGCATAACAATGTTAGAATTATATCAATTAATATTTACCCAATTAACAATAGTTACTAATATTGTTGATCAAACCGTGACCGCTTTATAATAGTAGCTGTCAAAATGATACGTTAGGCACGACCGAGGTATCGCGTTGATTATTTCGGTCAGATATTCACTTATATCGCCTGTGGGCTTAATTCTTTGATTATGAAACTATAGTGCACCTAGTAACTGATAATACGTGGACTTCGATCAAAACCAAATTTTGAACGTAAGGTGCAGTATGGTCGGTACATTTTGAATAAGCATTAATTAAAGATATGCGTTGTTTAGTTAGAAATATAAAAAACCTGACATTTATTTTAAAGTTCTATAACACCTAAACTATCTGTAAGATCATCAAAGTTTTTAATTATTTATCATTTAATCAATAGAAGATCGAAATACAAAAGTTTATCGTGTAAATTTTAAACAGATATTTTATACTATAACTAGCTTTCCACCCGCGGCTTCGCACGCGTGGGCTACTAATTTCTGTATTTTGTGGAGGCGCAAAACAAAAGTTTAAAAAAATGACGGTCACAGGACCGCTGATATATGCGCATGTCTATAGATTTTTTTATAATTTTCAATGGAAATAGATTTAACAAAAATCTCACAGTGCGCGCACCTCTTCAAAATACAGAAAATTGTAGTCCATGCGAGCGAATTCTCGGGCGGAGAGTTAGCTATTTAGTGAAGGTTTTTGAGAATTTATTGCGTGTTTTTACCGTATCTACACGTTAAGAGTAAAAAAGACATTACCGCAAGTCAACCAAAATCTTACATTGTCACGTGGTATTTTCACGACTTTAGAAGCGTATATCTCAAAAAATATTTAATTTAGCAAAAAACATATTTAAAAACCTCTATTTCATTTTTAAAGACCTATCTAATGACACCTCATTTAATGATGTAATCGCGAATTTATTTTTTTACCCTCCGTTTACATGTATGGAGAGCCACCAAATTCAAATAAAATGTAGCCTATAATTTGCACCTAATATTGGTCTATCAGCATGTGAAATTTTATCAAAAACTACCCGGTGGTTATTACGTGATTGACGCACATACAAACAGATAAACAGACAAACAGACAAACAGACAAACAGAAAAAAAAAATTCTAACCATGGTTTTGGTATCTATAGAACATACATATTTCATAGCAATTACTTTTTTTGAAAAATATTCAATGTACAGAAATGGTTCGGTTACTGTTTTATTATATGTATAGATTATACTATATTTTATACGATAATTACGTAGGAAGAGCGGAAAATGGATCGTTTTCAGCCTCTTGAACTCTAGCAACGCTTCTCTCTACTTGGACTCTACTTGCACTCTACTTGGCTGCTAGAGCCAAACTAATGAAGCTAACCTCATTATGTTTCTTTACAGATTAAGTGTTTTCCACGCGTATTGGTGCATCTTAACAGTAGAAAAACTTCTGCATTGTACTACTAAACATAACGTTCTCTTTATCCAATGTATTTCATAAGACGCTCTGCTTTACATCGTGATGTACGTGAGCGGATGCTGTAATGTATTTACGGAGCTTTATGTGGCAATCCTTCAGCCTTATACAATTACATACGATATATTACGACACACGTAGATAAATGATAACAGTGACATTGCCAACTTTCGAACACGGATACGCGGATGATGTTATCAATAGATTTTTAGTTTTGCGATGTTTTTGGAATTATGTCATGATTAATCAAAAAATAAAAAGGAAAAAGTCCACATTTTTATCACATTTAACAAAAATACTTTAAAGAACAAGTACTTATTACCTACTGGCTACTGTCATACTTAACATAAATATGACTGTTTGTGTGTATTTATTAATTATTACTTATTTTAGTGCATTGAATTTTACAATAACAAAACCCATAAAATTAGGGAGAAACAAGTGATATCTTTATGAAGAAGCGCTTTCTTTCAGGCAATTTCTCTTATAATAAACTCTTCATTAATACCGACATGACATGAGTGTTATATTAAATTACCTCAAAATAAGTTCTTACCATAAGACAGAGCTTTTTTATAATCCATTGTATAGGTATTTGTATTTCGTAGTCGTCTTTCCATGATTTAATTCGACATTTCATTACCAGCGAAGGTAGAACATGTATAACAAAGAAAATTTAATAGAGGGTATAATAATAGCAAAAATAACATAATTATAGAATAATAAGGTAAGGTAATGAATAGCAAAAGTAATTACTAAAACTTTTGAGTAGTGTAATTTTCTTTGACCAATATGACCATACGAAGTGTTTATTGCCGTTTTATATTAAAGTGTCGTATTTTATTAAATTTAATTTTGACATTTATACGTGAAAGGTTATAAAATTATTGATCATTAATTTTATATAGTCTTATAATTGAATGACGATTTTGAAATATACCGTGGGGTATATTATATTAAATGCTGAATTAATATATAGGTAAGTACATAACGAACTACGAATAGCTATTACCTCTATTTACTTGTCGACTATGATTATGTAGAGAATGCGAAAGCACTCCAGCTGTGAGTTGTGAATGAAAGCACTGGACAGGGAATTTATAAATTGCATACAGTTATTGTATGGAATGTTTAAGATATCTTACTCAATTATAAGCTGCCTTACTGATATTGCTATGCAGGAATAATCCTATGCCTGAATGCTCGTTATTATGAATTGGATAACAAATATTAATCATATTTTCCTATAGAGTACCTAGTGATTGAGTTCAGACTGTTATAATTTCTAAATTGTGTCGTGGCATGTCGTAAAGGACTGGCTAGTAAAGGGAATTAGAAATTAGGCAATTATTATGCTAATCGCGCTAGGTGTTAAAAATGAGTGGTTCTGGGTTGGACTCCCGGTGGAGACAGTGCAATATTGTTCACACCGAACCTCTGCTAAAGGGGGGGGGGAGGATAATCGTGCAATGCTCGGCTCCCACTCTTTTATTGCTTTAAGATGTTATGAAGCAGAATTACCCTCTGCCGCCTCTTACTAATTTATCATTGATGAATGTGGAGCGAGAAATAAGCGGGACACAGCTTGTAATATGTTTATTGATTTTCGTAAGGAACTAAACATAACATGCACTCACTTCGGTACTTAGTAACGAATGAATTGGTGGTTATATTTACATAGACTATTAAATTGCATTGCCCTACGGCAGCTTCAAGAACTTTGATATGAAAATTTAGTACAATACAAAATATATGTAATGAAGTTTAAAGACTGACAAAATACTATTACAAAATATTGTAGTAGCTTAAGCAACGTACCTACCTCTATATATGCTGTGTTTTCGGAGCTTGAATATTGCATTTAATGGTTATTTGCATCGCACCTATTTATACTTAACAATTATATGAATAGATTAAGCTATGAATTTCACACGTAGCGGCAAACATAGATATACCTTTCGTACCACTCGTATTTAGGTCGAAGAGCGCCACTAAAAGACACAGAACTGACTTTAATGGTTCTCAAATTCCAGTTAAAGTGAGTTCCACAACAATAAACATACAAAATAAGAGATTTAATGATTACGGTTTTGTACTTTTCAAACTTATAGAATTAAAGACATAAGAATTTCTTGTCTTTAGTAAGTTACTTTTATTACTATTAACAATTTATATTGCACAGTCAAATAGCAAAATTGATTTACTTTTCGAAATCCTGTGGCCGGCGTCAGATATTGCTTATTTTCTGGCGCTTGCACTTAATACCTACGATTGCTTTCAATATTAATTTCAACCGCAGTTCTTGCTGATAGAATTATGAAATTGCAATAGTTTTAGCACTAGTAAGTGTGAGGTGTCAATTGTTTTAGATTGTATAGATCGTATGTATGGTGCATTAGGCATTCGTTGACAGAAAGCATAATAAGTGAGGTCTCGTTTCCTCCATTGCATGGATCGAATTTTAACACCTTTTGTGATCATGTTTTATTTAGGTTCATGTAAAGGTAATCAGCCTTTAATTTTGTCCATAGGTTGTGATCACGGAATAGAAAAAACAAGTGGAAGTGCCCTGCTGCTCTAGCCAGCGACTTTCAACTTTGCGTCGATGTACAGACTTAGTACAAAATCGGTCCAGTCACTATTCGCTACTTGATGTGACATAACGTCTCGACTTCAGATATAAAATATTGAAATCAGGGCTTATTGCGCAATTATAAATTGTAAAAACGATCCAGCATAATACATAAGTCTCATGGCGATGTATCTTATCACCGGCAAATATAAAAGTTTGTTTTAATACAATAAAATGTAAATTATTGTGAAAATCACAAATTCGTATATTTTTTCAAATTAAAAAATACCTTATGCTGTTGACTTAAAGTACATAATTGACTTTAATACGTACCTAAATCAAATGATATAGGTTCTAGAAGCTTCGATGAGGGATGTGACAAATTTGTTAATATCGATAAATAAGTGAAATTAATAATGTAAAAACAATACTTGAATTTAATACAATCATCTAAAAAGTATTGGACTCGCAAACGAAGGATTTTAAACCATCGTATAAAATGTAACACTGCAAACCACAAAAACAAATTGAAAATAAGTAGTATTAAAATATATATTAATTTATAATACAAATTAATTAAGGAATCAGTTAGGACGACTTCGTACTCTTGGAGTTCTTAAATTTATGTTTAATTATTTTTCGGTCATAGTGGAAATTTAACTAATATCGACATGTAGTTATCGATACGATCAATCACTGGGTGAGTAGCAAAATGACAACTGAGTGTCAAACGGTTGTACCGTAAATATAACATTTATTTAAAAGGAGTTAGAGAACAAAATTTAATGAATTTATAATATCGCCCTCTAGCGATGAATAGTTTTACCTTTTTTCTAGGTGGAAAATTGATTGAACAGATAAACTAATTACTACCTTACTAACATACAAAAAGACTTCATTTTAAATAACAATAAATACAATTTTCAACCGAAATGTATTTTTGTAAATTTTTGACATTGCTTCTTTTGTATGCATTGTACGATTTAATTTGTCAATGTGTGAGTTTGGCGACATTGGTTCTCATAGTAAAGAAGCACTAGGGCACTTCCACTTGTTTTTTCTATTCCGTGGTTGTGATGCATAGGTCTTGGGCGCCGCGCAGGCATTTAATTGGCGGATTAAACGAAATCTTCGAAGCGTTTGAAAGTTGAAATTGTTCAAAACGCAAACGAATGCGCATATTATGACAGATTGACATTACCCTCTTGTAAAAGTCCGCTACGCAAATATGTCCGCGTATTCCACCTGCAGCTGCACTGTGTGCACGTCTGTCAATCATAACTTACGCTTACGCCATAAGTCATAACCACTGAACCGACTTCGTCGCTGAAACTTCGTCACAAGTAAAACGCAATTGGAAATTGAATACTAAATTTCATTATTTTTTCTAAATCACTTGTGTTTATGTAAAAATAAATTACGGACATAAATAACAATACGACAGGTACGTTCTATTTTTAAGATAGTAATATTAATATAACTTGTATTTTCACGTAATAATTTGCCTGTGGAATGCTTTTTCTAATACATGATTTCCATAAAATCAATATTTGCCAATTTAACAAGCTTAATAAAGAGCGAAACTTCACGCAGTTGTTTTTTACGACTGGTAATTATGAATTTGCGCCTGAGGACTTTTATTGCAATGCTTAGGAAAAGGTTACTAGAGCTATATATTTTGTTACCAATGTTTTCATTACAGTTAATTTGGGTTATTAACGATGTCGATGTCCCATATTTCTTGTGAGAATGTCAATTTAAATTTAATTTTTGTCTCTAATTGGTAACTTAAGATACAGATGAATATTGATATGTATGATGCAGCTTATTTCATCGGATTTCTTAAAAAAAAGTGATTTTGAAATTTTATAATTTATGCTCTTCTTGTATGTACTTCATAAAATTTTATCTGTATTTTGTTAAAAAAAAATTCAACACATTATGCTTTTAATAATCATTTATTCAGCAAAAATATATGATAGAATTTAAAAATATTTAAAACTTATTTTACGCTATAATATAATTGTGATTTGCAATGCAATAAAATGAGTGATTTATAAACAAATATAAAATAAAATTTTACTAATATAATTTGAGAAGGCACAGTTGTCACAGCCAACTTTTAGATCTTACAATGAAAATAAAATATAAAACATTAAAAAACTGTATCTACTACTACTGTAACAAATTAATACTTCAAACAATTATACGAATCCTGTCTTATTAATACATTTCTAAAAAAATATTTTAAAAGGGCCAAAAATAAATTGTGTAATTATATTTACACACATATAATTCAAGGTCATAACAGTGACGATTGTCATTTATTCTTAACATATTAGGCAAAGCCCACGACACACTTAGCACGAATTTACAATAATTATGGCTTTTAAATAAATCTATTTATTTATTTTAGTTGATATCTTTAGACGATCCACCTATATTACTAACATAATACAGAATAATACATTTATAAAATACAAAACTCATAAAAATAAAAATGTAACCGCTAGAGGGCATTAATGTCAGTTGTCGGCTCGCCTTCAAGATGGTAGCATGTCAATGGCAAGCTTGTATGGGATATTATCTTACAAACAACAATAAAAGTTAGTCCTAGTGCAATAAATTGTTCAAATTAAACAAACTTAAATATTACAAATAGTTTGACAAACTCCAATATGATCGCCGGTCGTGGATGTTAAAATTGATTATCTGCTGGCTTTCAAAAAGGAAACAATTTCAAAATACGGTTTTACGGACTATTGCTTATAAGCAATTTTAGTCCTAGTAAAAAATGTTCTAAATAAACATTACAAATAGCTTGATAAGCTTCAATATAATCATCGCTAGATGGCGTTAGCGTCTGTTGTTGTTTGCTTTCAAAAAGGGGATATCTTCGGAATTCGCTTTTATGTTGTAAAAAACTTTATACCTAGAAAAAAATGTTCTAAAAAAACAATTCAAACATTGCAAATAGCTTGATAAGCTTCAATATGATCACCGCTAGAGGGCGTTAGCGTCAGTTGTCGGCTCGCCTTCAAGAAGATAACAACTCCAGGGCACGCTTGTATGGGCTCCGTGTCACAGGCCTCGCCTTTCCCTGATATGATGATGATAATACTGGGGCTGGCGCGGACGATTGTATTGTAGGAGTCACCACTCTCCACCTAATAATAAAGAATATTTATCGTTTATAGTAAATAAAAAAAATGTTCCATAAATATACAAAATTTCTTCTCAAGTCTAACCTTATAGGAATTGTATAAATGCTTATAAATAATTCAATTATTCATTATTAAACACTTTGTAAGATATTATCATAATACCTTTCAAACAATGATATCATAAAACTTCCTAAGTACATTATTAACTATCATTTGCCCACGACTTCAATAGCATGAAATCAAAAATTTCTTTTGATTTAATTTTTTAATTTTAATTTCTTATTCTTTTTTCTGATGTTTAAGTTATATTATTTTAAAATTTCATACAAATCCATTCATCACTTTTTATTTCACATAAATATCAAATATACATAATATTATGTATTATTTAGTACTAGTTGTTCTTCATGGCTTCGCTTCCATAGCAAAATGTTATATAGACTATGTTCATCAAGATTCCAATGGTAAAATAATTTTTCAAATCAGTCCAATAGTTTTGGAAAATCAAATCTTCACTCTTTATAATATTATTGCAGATCTACTTAATGTATCTACAATTAATATAAGCTATGTTTGTACATAGTCTAAGTATGAGGAAAATAAAGATATTATTTATTTATTAATGTACATACCCTTATCTTAACAACAGCAAAGTCCGGTACAGGTGGTCTCCATATACAACTATTGGGATCTTCAATTTGTGGAGCAAAGAGTAAATCATACGGTTGGTAGCTGGTGTAGTCCAACATGTTGACAAGAGTGGGAACGTCTATGTGCTTGGGGGTTAGACCTGCCCTAACAACATTGTCAGAACATGCCATGCATTCTATGCAATCTGTGAATAAAATATATTTATTATGTGAATGAATAAAATGAAAAATAATTGAAATGGAAATTGTATGAAGTGAAAATTAAACTTAAAAACAAAATATCACTTTTAAGAATAAACTATAGTCTCATTTATGATTGTGTATACATGAACACTATTAATTTTTATGGCACATGCAAGTAATTTAAAATTAAACACTAAAATTGTCTCTGAGTTGCGAACAAAATTTTAAACTCTAATACCTCCAAGTCTAAAATCAATATTTTATTTTATAAAATTTTATAATATTCAATACATAAATGTTTCTTTGAAATAAAAATGTACACCAACAAATAAGTAATTAAAATCTCACCTCCACTTAAATAAGCGTGAGGTAAATTCGCTCCTAAAAAGATAGCTTGTCCAGTCCGCAGCTGCATATAGTTCATGAAGTAGGGAGCCCAGCATCCCACGTCAGCAGGGAAATCCGAGTGTAGCTGCTTGAGAAGGGGATAGAGAAGCTCCGATTGGGTTGCTTCATCTGTGCCAAATAATGAATATTGTGTGTTCATTATACCAATACATTGTAAAATGTAGCTTTTAAAAGTACCTTATGAGTATTTATTATACCAATACATAATGTAAAATGTGTTTTGAAAAGTAATTAAGAATATTAAAAAAAAATCAAGGTTTTTTTCAGATACTGATATGATACTGTATGTAAAACAATAATTGCTGCCCATAGATAATTGCCTCTCACCATCATAGCATTAGGCAATTGTTGGGACAAGCACGGTAGATACTGCACATTGTGAAATTTTTGCAAACACAATAAAGTTATTCAGGATAAAAAATAAGTTTTCATACAAACAAAATACAAGTCAGGTAGATTCTGCATGTAGTGTAATTTTGGCAAATTCAATAAAATTTTTCACAATAAAAAATATAAGTTTGCAAATGACCAAAATTTTATGACCCAATCAATATTAATGTAAAGTGTGTTTGCCAACCATTTATCAACCAATACTTAAATGTTAGATTTTCTGATATATAAATTAAATTTTTATCAAAAATTTACCTTCAAATTGTAGCCTTTTCAAGAGACTCTCAAGAGCACTTGCTATTTTGTTCTTATCATTAGTCATCAAGGATTTAAAAACATTTTTGAGCAATGTTGCACTGTCACCAATTGAATCAAATGCTAAGAGTGCATTCACACTTGCATCTGACAGAATTTCCCTTAGCTCCGGTAGCTCTGTATAAAAAATTAAACAATTAATAGATATTATCTATTGGTGTTCCCAAACTTTGCTTGGTGGGGACTACTTTTATATCATTATTGTTAACAGATTTTCAGTTCAAGATGAGACAAGATGATTGTTTGTATTAAATAAGTGCTAAATGTACTAGAACAAAAAAATCCGGGAATGTTTGTTATGTAATCTAGTTCAAAATGAAGCATAACTGATATATCAAATAATATGTGCACAAAAAAAAGAAAACATTTTTCAAGTGATAATAAATTTAAAAATAACATTTTGTGTGTAACATATTTAAAACAAAGAAAAGTAGGACTTACTATTAATAAAATTTTTAATTTGAGAAATTGGTCTAAAGCCACACAGGGCTTCAAATGGTGTTAAAGCTATAGCAAGCTCTGGTTTATGGTTGGGATCCTTGTATAGTTCAGGAAAGTTCCTGTGGAGTTCCTCTGCGTGAATCTAAAGTGAACAACAAAATATTAAAGGTTATATCTATATAATTTCTTGGTTTAAAGACATTGTTTGATTTTGCTCTTTGTTGTACAACAACTAAACAGTAAAAATATTTTATATATTCTTGTTTAACAGATAAATAAATTATTTTGTAAGGCAAAAGTTGTAGATTTCTAGTTAAATCATGGTATTCATACCATACATAGTTTTGGTTTATTATAGTAGAGATACTTAGAAGTTTTATCATAGTAGTACATATTTATATCAAAATAAACTAGTTTATATATATATTGTTACCTTGGCAGGATGGGCTTGAACAGATAAAGCCTTTCTTACAGATAAGACCTTCAGTAAAAATGGGACACATACACCAAACTTCTTCCTGACATTTGGTCCAATAGCGTCCAAGTTATCTTTCAAATATTCTGATAAATATACATCTCTGTCTATGATGAGTGACGGGCCATTAGGATGGGTTCCCATCCACAATTCAGCATAGGGCTTACTTGGGTCTATAGATATGGACGAATTCGCATTAGCAACTAGTTTTGCTACAGCACTGTCTGAACCTAATTTTCCCCATTCATAGTTCTGGACTTTGCATTGAAGTTCCATTTTGCTAAAATAATATTTAAAATATTCATAATTTAAAGATTAAAGTAAACGTTACAACGAAAACCCTGTGTACAAATGTTATATTAAAGCTTTGAATGAAACATTTGTAATTGCAACAAAATTATAGCTCAAGCTATTTATAATTTATTTCCTTGTTTTATAACTTTTACATAATTAAAGTAATTGTTAAGAAAAAATAACTTACAGAACTTCAATATGATTTAAAGTAGGTGAATTATTTCGTCGTTTAAAAATAGAGCGTTTCAAACGATGAACTATAACCGAAGAGCACTTATCTCATTTTATTAATAAGGCTCCAATTGCTTGAATAGGTTGGTACTCGTCTATCTATTATATTGAACTGTTATTTATTGTTTTTAGAATTTATCATTAATTCGTCAATTCGACTGACAGTCTTATCAGCCGTGTGATCGTGTCACTTTGTACTTTTGTCGTATTTAGGTTATTATAAGTGTTGCTTTCTTATGGAAATATTTACCCCGCAAGATTAACGATATTAAAGGCAACTTCTGTTGACGTATGAATTGTATTTGTAATTTGTACTCAATCCTGAGAATGAGTTGCATTTAAATATATTATCAAATTCGCAAAGGTCAAATTTGAATGTAGACTATTAGGCGGTAGCATTAATATGTAAGTAGCTTCTTTTAATTGATAGTCACTATTGCCTTTCTGGAGATACAAATTTTACAACTTTACTCATACTTAGCACATGAAAGCAGCAAAAATTTTACTCCTTTTCAACCTCACCTACATTTGGGATAAATCTTCTTAAGTTGATAACCCTGAGTATAGCATATGTCAAGTGTCAACAAGAATTCCTATTTCCTACTGTCATGCTGAGTAATGTCAAAATAATGACTAAACCACAGGTTATACGTTAGAAACTGTTTTTACTAACGAGACAAATTTTCCTTCTTTTAAAAAAGCAAAATATCTCTTTCATAAAAGAATTATGGTGGTGTAAAGAGACAAAAGTCTCTTTGATATTATGTTACGGCGGTGTTAATTTGACAATATAATTTGATTTAACGGTTAAAATAGACTCACTATTGATAATTTTTGTGTTTTTTATAGCATTTCGCAGGTGCCGAACGATGCGGGGCGGAGGGAGCGAACGCTAGTTCGCGCCGTATAAATGTTTCGCTGCTAATGACTATATCTCAAAACCCTTTTCATCTGATTGATATAGTGTAAGTAGAGGGCAATTTCAGTCTGCATAAAATGCCTAAGCTAATAAACATTATTATTTGGATAAGTATTAATCTAAAAAAGTAAATAAAATAAAATGAACATAAAAGTGTTTGTTGTAGAGTATCAACTGTAAGAGATAGAGATATGCTCTCGCTTTTCGTGTGGAAAGCTAGCAGGTGGCAGGAAATTGTGCGACCTATTCAAAATATATTGACTTACTTCTCTGCTATTTTACATAAAAGCATAATAACTTATATACTTAAACCTTCCGCGTAAACTATTCTTTCTACTATTGAAAACCGTATAGAAATCAATTCAGTAGTTTTCGAGTTTATAGCGTTTGTCCAGACGCCAGTCACAATGATGGCAGGGAACTTCTTTATATAATATGTATAGGTAGATGAATCAAAAACCTCACTGATTGATTAATAAAAAACAACTTAGTTTATTTTTTATTTTTATTATTTAAGACATCATAATAAAGGATAGGTAAGGTAACCTTTACGTACTTTCAAAACCCTTCCGCTTTAAATATTCGATGACATCGTTCTTTAAACCTTGGAGATTGTATTCAGATTCTTTTTCACCGATTTTAATTTTTTCGGTTTCAAACGTATTATCATTTATCGATACTTGTAATGTCGTTGGCTGTTTACTTGGTATAGCCACGCCGGAAAGGCCACGGTTTATTATTTCTACATTAATAGAGTCATCATTTGGTTCGCAAATACTTGGATCGTTAAAATTAGAATCCGCTTGTAATCCTAGTTTTATATGTCTGAAATTCTTATTAGTAGGACTTAATTTCATTTCTATTTCTTTCAGATCTAAATAGGGATACTTTTTCATAATAACGAGTTGTTCATATTGTCGTAAATCTTCGTCGCTTAAAAAGTTTTTGGTCGGACTTTTTGGGTTTATGTGGTCATAAAGATTTTTACCCAAATATTGAGTAGTGTCTTTGATTTTTCGGATCGCATTTTCTATATTGGATGCCATTTTCTTCGTTCTGTCGATGATGTTTCCTTGATTTTGATGAATATGACAAATTTTTGAGTCTAAAAATAAGTTTAGATTTGATGAGGATCTTAGTAATGAAGAAAATATATTTTGCACTATATTTTATATAGTTGGTATTTCTGGAAATATTATATCCAGTCCCCTATTTCATGACCTATTTTTTTATTTTAAATTTAATAATAAACTAATAAAATTTAAAGAAACAGTCATACAAAATTTAAAGTCCTTAAAATAACCTTACCGTTAGCGTATCTTCGATAAGAATTTCTGTGTAAAGGGAAGGTATAGTTGAATGTTAGACATAAAAACAATGAGATGATTATTAAAACAATAGTATTGCGTAACATACTGCAAAATAACTGTACTGTTAAAATTTTATTGCGTGTTACTTACGATTACGTACTATTTCGTATTTGACATTTTGTTTGTTATGAAATATGCAATGTTCAATGGTTTCTTCTTTTGTTGCCATCCATAATATATCATTAAGTTTATATTTTATGCATTGTATGCACTATATACACTAATGTGTTTAATTTCTTGAGTGCGATTGGAGCTTTGCTTAGGCAGGAATGACGCAAAGAACGTACTGGGGAAGTCACTACCCCCTCCACATAAAATCATCACGAAATATTACCAGTGTTCGGTTCAGTATTTCCTACAATGATTGAAAGTCGTACCATCTCATTTCTCTCTTGTAATATCCTATTCATATTCTTATTCCCCTTTATTAATCCTTTCTTTATTTCCTCTTTTTACAAAAGCCATCAAGGTATCTGCAACGCTTTGTTGTTGCTAGTAGACATTACCATTAGGTGCAACCTACGATCAACTTGCTAAATGCAATTTGCAACTTGTTATCAAATAATAATTACGAATTATTTATGTTTGTAGAGTTATTGACGTCTTGTTTTATTATATTTATTGTCTGGCATATTCTGTACCTTGGTGGTTTGCTTTATTTTCCTTACAGGTTTTCTTAGACCACAACCTTTTTTGAAGGTTTGATCGGCACATGATCTTTGCTCACAATTGGCTCCATCAAAGAAAGAAATTCCATAATTTTTGTTATGTAGATACATCCATTACAAACTTATTACAGTCCGATTATATTTTCGTAAAAGGGACTTTAATGTTTATTATTATTTCAAAGTAAGTAAACTAAAGTGTTAAAACTACACTAACGTCGCTTAATCTTAGGCAGAGTTTAAAACGTAAAGCTGATATAAATTTTATGTACTTATACTGTGGATCATATGGTGAATCAGTGATTAAATACATTTTGAACTAATATTTTAATTTATAAACCACATAAGAAATGTATTAAGTATTAAAAGTACAAAATTTTCTAAAAGAAAAACAGACTTTCATATTTCATGTTTACACGGGTGAAAACTAGCGGAACGGCTAGTATCATACAGTTGTGAAAATAGTGCGAATAAAAATAAAAATTTTCCGGTTATCATAAACAAAGTTCGCTAAGATATTTAAAAGCCCGCCCTCTGGGCCGGGACGAAATATCCAAAAGGTCTGTGATTGGTCGTTTTCCACCCTTTCCACTGATTTTGCGTCCGTAAGGGTAGAAGGCGGGGCTTCGCAAACAAGGGATAGCGCACCTGACATATTTAATGCACGTGCTTTCGGTCACGGGATCACACGTATTTCAAAGCTTTTCATTTTAATCTCGAAGTGTATCAAAGTGCTTAAATTAAAGACAGTCTTTATTATACGCAATCTTGTTCTTATTAGTAACGTAGAAACTGTTAAAATTATAATTTAAATTAATTAATGAAGGAAAAATAAAACATAAACATGAGTGATAAAAAGGAGATACAAAAGGACACCTCAATACAGGCGCCAAGACCGTCATCTCCACGGAAATTTTTCGCGCGTATATACGGACACCTGGAGGAGAGTTCAAGTGCTCCAGCCGTACATCCGCAGAGAACAGAGAGTGAATCCTCTTCGGATTTGGAGATAGGGGATGCAGAGGCTGCTCAGGGTAGCAGGTACCAGCCGTTGTGGCCGACATCGCCGTTGCCGGTGTGCCCTCGTCCGATTCTGTTGCCGCACCATCAGCTCGCGTTCGGCGCCGGCTTGGCTGCGTTTTGTAAGTACTTATCAATATTATCGTATATGATATAAATTTTGTAAGACGTGTATGGACTTAGAGAAGTAGAATTGATTATTTGTAGAATAGGTACGTTAATTCCTGAGACATGAATAATTTCTTAAAAATATTAATCCAAGCCAGGGCTTATAAATAAAAGTACAAACTATATTGCTTTTGCTATTTTTTAAGTTTAAAAGAATCAACGATCAAAAACTTTTGGTAGATATCGTTCATTGATATAGTTAGAAGATACACATCGAAGAACCTACAGATGTATAAATGTTAGCGTTTATTACTAAAAAATAAATGATTTATAAAACTATAACAGTAAGTATGTTTGTAATTTATGTACCCATCCCAGAGGTGACGCTTTTTACTTCTGGTTCATTGATTCCTACCAATTATTAAGGATGATGTGGCAATTTACCGAAGTTCGGGATGTAATGTTTAAAAAAAAGACTATATGGCAGATTTTGACAAAAATGTATGATAGACCAATATTAAGTTCAACTTATAGGTAAATTACTTTTTTTAAATATTTTGAGATGTCGTTGGTTAGATCTATAAAAATTAATTTGAATTTTATTTAAATATGTGTTTTGTATAACGGTGATTATAAATAGACAAAAGTCATAGCAATTGTATCCGTCGTTAGGATGTTTTGACGTCGTTAGGATGTTATGACGTCGTTTAAATCAGAGCAAGTGCAAATAGATAGATTTGCCTGACTTTAGTAAGCAAATTAAGGGATGAATAGAATATTGAAAATTGATTGGCCGATAATCTGACATAACAATCTATTCATAATCTGTGATACATTATTGAAAACGGCCGTTAGTAAAATTTCGTGATTCGAAAACTAAAATGTATCTTTTAAATTAATTTATTTTCAAACCTAAGAAGCAAATTCGCTCATTTTTCGTAGATGATTGAGGTAAAATCAACCATTTTATGAACCTACTTAGAATTCGATGGAAGTCATAGTTCCGTAAAAAATCAAGATTTGTTAATTTCAGACTTTATTATTTTCTAAACTTTGTTTACCAATGTTGGCGAGGCTATCTAACGGCCGTTTTCAATATTCTATCTATCTCTTGTTTTGCTTACTAAAGTCAGACAAATCTATCTATTTGCACTTACTTTGATTTCAATATCCTAACGACGGATACATTTGATATGATATTTGTGTGTCTATTGTCATATAATCTGACATAACAATCAATTCATAATAATTGATACATTATTGACAATTACAGTTAGTCGGTGCCTTTATCTTTTTTTCAACTTGACAAGATTTTGCACCGACTTTGTATAGATTTTAACATAAATAAAGTAAAAGTTATTTTCTACTTTTTAGAGTGAGGAAGTCGGTTCTATTTTTTGGCAAAAATTTTTATATATAACCATTCTTGATACATAAGCAAAGAAATAAATTTTAATGATAGTCTGTTGACTATTGATGTTGATCGAAATAATATTGCTGTATGCTACGCATAACCATTAAGAAAAATTTTGCAAATGCCTTTCCTTTGAAAGAGTAATAAAGAAGAAAAATGAAGACCATTAAGAAATGAGGAATATGATAGAAATAAGTGAAGATGCGATTATGTATTCTCTATAAAATAAAACTCTTATTCACTCTAATTTGTCTGTCATCGTGCCGACTCTAGACTTACAAAACTTAGGTTTAACGATTCCGCGCGCTATTTGACTCAAATACTGCACTTTTAAAAGGTCTAAATAACAATATACCATACACCTTACACACATTTGAATGTCTAAAATGTAAAATATTAAGAAATATTGTCGTTTAAACATTTAGTACAGAGTTTTAATATTTTAATGAAGTAATTGTGACATAGGACAGGGTATGTAAACCTATTTAAAAGTATCTTGTCGTATGTCACAGATCAGAAACATTTCATACAGAAATTAAAATAGAAACTTTGTGAAATTATTAAAAATTACTTGTCAACAAAACGATCTATCACACTGAATTAATTACACTGAACACATAATACATTAGTTAATTTACTCTTACTCTTACAGAAGAAGATATTTACTTTAATGACACAATTT
>LQNK01000778.1:125419-137181 GCA_001586405.1 Phoebis sennae | reverse complement strand
GGTGTCCCCCATCTATTTCGCTCATCTTCGAATTCGACATTTTCTTTTGTCTAAATTATTCGCCTATGAAATTTACTCAAGATCGGATAAACGTTACTCAAGTTACCATCGGACATAGATTTTCATACTTACAAACAAACATACAAACGCCCATAGGGTATATTGTTAGCAATATTTTGTGATATTATGTATTAAGAAGTTATGTATATGCTCTTTCTATGTAAATGACACTGCGTTCTGTATCTGGCGCATTGGTATTTGGTACCGATTACGTCTTGATGCTCGAACGTGCTCACTTTTCTCTTTGGTAATAGTCGTTATGACGAGCTATGTTTTGTTCAACGGACTAGTTCTATTGGCCAGTTGTGTAGATCACTGTACATTTCTATTACGCTGAACGTAATTTTACATAAACGCGGTTTATATTATATTATCACTGTGACCACGCCCGCTGTAAAGTGTTCGAAACGTTGGGTTAATGATAATGTAAAAAAACCGTGTTTAAAAGCCTTTAAGTATTTTATTTAATATGGAAAGTTCTCGCTTTAAAACAAACACAGGAAAATACTAAGGTTATGCTTAATAACAGTGAAGAAAATTTGTTAAAAATGTTTAACTGTTTGTAATAAATGAGATGACGATTGACGATCGATTCAGTCGCGCACCGGATTACGGACGTACATGTGTGAGTATACACATAATAATCATTCATTAATATTCAAAAGTAGACTGTAAAATTTCACCCAAATAAGTACATCGCAACAAAAAATATACAATTTAAGGGCCATTTAAAACTATATTTATAACTTCAAAGATGTTTTATGATAAAAATAAAAAGATTTCTAAGACGGACATCCGATCCACAAAGAGACTGAGAAGAAGGCGTATCTGTGAAATCGTGGAAATAAAATATCACTAGAAAAATGCTTTGAAAAACATAATAGAGCGCGATGTAGATAAAACCTCTTCGCTCTTAATCCCCGCTCACTGGACGTTCTTTATGCATATTTGAGGAAAATATCTATTCAAAGTGTTCTGTACAATAATGCTTATTATGGTAGATGTAAGACATTCTTATTTGCATGTATTATGAATGTATAGATGTGGCCAGTTTCGCAGTGAAAAGATCCAATCGATGGGAATTGAACACATAAAGTATTAAGATATCTAAGCTCAAATACGTATAGATCTGAGATACACGTAGTAAAATTATCAGTTTCATATTTGCGATATGCTTTTATTCTAATGTAACCAATAAATCCGTATCAATACCTCAAATTGGGAATTTAAAGTAAGATAAGATAGGATGTCTCTTTCTGTATTTTTGTTTGCAAGAAATCTCTATTTGATTATGATTTCGATGATATCGATTATAACGGAATGCGATTTCTTTAATCTAATATTTATCGAACGTTACGAATACAGTTAAAAAAAGTGTTATTCCATCTCAAAACATTTTTTATTTCTATCAATCTTATTAGACTCACAATTGTCGTTCCAATCTTTTGCCTGAAAATAGAATCATTATGGTTAGTCGCGTCGTTTAAAAAGTGTCTCGAGAATTTATGTTTGTAGATGCGGAAGGTACTGCGAGGCTCTGATGCGATTACCACACCACGAATGGCTGCCCGGCTATGCCGACGAGCTGTGTCCCATTGGAGTCCACCCTTGTGTGAAAATTGCCGGCAATTCTGCTACACCGCGATAAAATCCATTGTTCAACTCTTATAACTATTACGGAACAACGGTCCGTGAAACTGAATAATGAAAATTACGTCTGATGAAAATTATATGAAAACACAAATGAAAATTTTCGCTATGCTATAATATATCTTCCTTTGTTGTGTTCATTGATAATTTATATTAAAATTATAGACAGTCTATTTTCTGTTTCTTCTTTTATTTCAAATGAATATTAAACCGACAATGTCTTGAATTTTAAGGCTCTACTAGCTGACTAACTAGTAAATACTAAGTCGTAGATTTCAAATATTTCTTTCATACAACGTCATTGGTAGAAAGCTACTTAAAACGTCTTAAGAGATAAGATGCATCGTTATAACATTTATAAAATAAAAAAATCTAGATTGAAATTGTGTGCGAAGTAACTTTATCGGAATCTATAATATCTATAGTAGATAATATTATAAAAAGGAAAGATTTTATTATTTTGTTTGTCTGTATTAATATTTAATATAAAAACTACTGAACCGATTGGAAGAAATTTTGTATAGAGATTCTTTGAAACCCGAAGAAATACATAGGAAAGTTTTTATCCCGAAAATCCTACGAACAGGAACGGGGGACCAACGCGGGCGTAGCCGCGGAGCTCAGCTAGTTAAAAATAAATTGGAAAAAGTTGTTTCCTTAGTAGATACCTAACTTACGATAACCTTGATTGATTTAACATACGTACTTACGAATTTTATTTAACAGAATAATATACTTATATTATTGAGTTAAATAAAATTTCTCCCTCCACGAACAAAATTAAAACACAATTAAAATTAACGCTAAATACGTAATAAATGTAAATCGCAATTGAGCGTTGTATGCTGAGCGCCTGAGCCGTGGGAGCCCGCACGTGCGCGCTCGTCCCTCGGAAACATAACATTGTGATTTGTGTTAGCTTAGCCGCAATCCGCAATTTGTATCGTTTTACAATTTATTTAAGCAGATTGCCATAACGTAGCTGTGCTCATTCGAATGTTAAAAACGTGATGATTAAATAAAATTATAAGTCACAATATAATTATGTTATGTATTAGCTTGGGCGAAGATCACAATCCACAATTTGTATTACTACAAAATTTTCATTTGAGCCACAAATTTGATGATTAAGTCGAATCAAATGAATTAATTTTTGTCTAGGCTAAAGTAGCTCCCAATAGGATAATCTTGTAAGTTCTATTTTATAAATAAATTAATACTACGAAATTTATTTATTATGAAAATTCATTTATTCGGCCAAGTAAAATTAGACCGGCATTTCAAACTAAAAAAAAACCTACGACCGCTAATATTAAGTTTATATTAACACAATTAAAATAATAACAATAACAAATATTAAGAATAAGCATAAGAATAATTCATTACTTAGATACATATTATTAGAAATCACTATGTATGGTTAAGTATAGGATGTACCGCAATCCGCAATAGATATCGCACTCCTTTTGCAATATGCGTGTTCATCTTTTACGTAATAAATATGACAATTATAGTCGTAGCAAGCGAACATAAGAAAAGTAGTATTAGTACTATTTTTGTGATTACTTACATTGTTTCACACAAAACAAATCACCTCTTGGCCGACAAATAGCGTTGTTAATACAAAGCACATTATAGCTCTTACCGACTATGAATTAAAATCTTATTGTCATTTCTTACATTACTTTGATTCGAAAAACATTTCCATATAAATGCAACATAGAATCATCTAGAATACTAACGTTTGAATATCAATACCAATACAGTCCAATCGTGGACTATGGGCACCAATTGAAAATTAATGAAGCAATCGTTCTTCGCAATATCAATATCTTTGCAAACGTATCGAAAAATAAAAAATAAATAGAGAGAAATCAGGTGTTCTTTAATCTCGACGTGCGATGGTCGAATAAATTTGTAATTAGGGGATCTGTAATGAATATTAAAGGGAGCAACCCCTAATATCTTCTCTCTATTATTGTATTGTTAGTATTGTTGATTAATCGTGGTTTTTTATAGCAGATCACTAAACAAACATTTAGAGGGTGCAAAATATAGAGATAGAAAAAACATTAACGATGGTTGTTATAAAACTTACTAATTAACCTCAGTGCTGTCTTTGCTGTGCAAAGCGCATTATAAAACGATTATTTCCGTACTTATGGTACGAGAATAATATTTATGTACTTATCCGTACTATTTATTAATCGCCATTTGGTGCGCAAATAATATTCTTATTTTTTTTTTTGGTGTTTTTATTTTTATTTTTAGTTATTTTGTGCCTGTGATACAGCGTTGAAATGAACTTGGTGAGACTGATCATTACAAATTTCAAAGAATCATCTCATTTAAGATAGATATAATACAACTAATTTGTAGTTATTTAAAAATTTGAACACGAAGACATTGTCATCATTATCACAAAGCTGACAGAGTGGGTGATGATGTAAAGTGACAACACTCGTACAGATTATACCCCTATTGTGGCAATTCAACGGCCCAATTACACACAAGTGGTGGGGCACCACAGCTGACAGTTCTCAGTAAGATTTGAACGCCTTATTTAACTTTGATGGTTTATTGTTTATAAACTTAACAGTTTAACATGATATTAAGTTACTGAAAATAACAAAGTATTGCTTGAAACAAAGATTTACCCATTGCTGTGCCTTATTAATATAATCATTAAATGTTCTAAATTATTTTTCTATACAAATATTATAAAAAGGAAAACTTTGTTTGTTTGTTAATAAATAGGGTCAAAAACCACTGGACCATATATGAATTCTTTCACTTTCTATATAAGCGAGTAACATAGGCTATATTATAATAAATATCATTATGCTACGAGAGCGAAGCCGCGCGGATTAGCCAGTAATACATAAAGAAAGTAAACCATAACAAGAGAAAAGACCGAGATAGATACTTTATATGAATGGTATACTAAAAGGGGCGTCATTTCTTAGACTTCGATATTACCAGATGATACCTAAGCATTAACCGTCCTTTGTTTGCTGGCATGAGGCGAATGGGCGGTTATATTCATTTCACACAATAAGACAACTGAGCAATCCCTCACGCACAATCCTACTAACGACATGAAGCATGCCATTTCCTTGTTTTTGTCTATTATGTAGTATTTTGGCTATATCTGTAGCAATCTTTAAAGATAAATAATATGTTACGCTATTTGTTGCTTTTTTCGGCTATATCGTATCGTAGCAGCCATTCGGTTCTATTTTACTAAGCGAAATAAATTAGAATAGAACAAAAAATCGAATACGCGAGTCAGTATTTGACTTGTTGTGCATGATACAGTTTTTAACTCATTGAATAATTTTTCAAACTCAACATAGATTAAATTAAAGCCAACAGTTAATAAGAATTTAATGATTTAAAATTTGATAACAGAACAATACCGTCAATTAGAAAATTAATTTAAGATCACTTTAACGGTACTATTTTACTTCAACCCAGTGACAATATTGTTGACAAAATATCTATATTAATAACGAAGTAAAATGATGTGCATTGAAATGTAAATCATTGCAAATGAGCCGAGGCGAGGCTTCACCGGAGGTGGCGACAGTTGCACGGTACAGATTTCCGTATGGGTTGGATAGTTAACTGATGCAAGCAACTGTCGGATTTTATTGATTTTGTGATATTTCATATTTGGTTTATATATATGAAATCTAGAATAATGAACTATACTAGCATACTTTCAAGTTTCAAGTAAGACATGTACATACCTAGTATACCTTCTACATTAATGTAGCGTATTACGAAATACCACGTTGCGAATAGAAATATATTTACGTCAACATTGTAATAAAGTAATGATAAAACAAATTACAATGTGCAAAGAGTCGTAGGTCAATCTTGCAAAGTAAAACACCCGAGTGAAAAACAAAATATTAATAGAATAAAAATTCAAACACTAAACCCTTTAAAAGGGGATATTGAATATCATATTCCGATATTAACGATTATATCCGTGAATCGACGCGGGGTTTCCGATTATTTCCGGCGTTTTATACAATATGGTGCGAATCGGAGCTCTTACAAGTATTTTTTATTAGAAAATCACTTCCCTCTGATTGCAGGAACCGCAGGGAAACCTTAGCGTTGTTGTCGATTAACGTACGCTAAATTGTAATTAAAACCACACCACATGTTGTGATTTTAACACATTTACATTTTTGTAAGTTTTAAGGCTCCACAATTATAAACTTATGTGATTTTGATACTTCTATTTTCACATCGGTAATTTTGATTAGAAATGCCGAAATCATTAATCATCACCAAATAATCTATACTAATATTATAAAGCTGAAGAGTTTGTTTGTATGAACACGCTAATGTCAGGTATTGGTCCGATTCGAAAATTTTTTTTAGTGTTAGATAGCCCATTTATCGAGGAAGGCTATATATCATCCCGATATTCCCAGGGGAGCGAAGCCCTGGGGCGCAACTAGTTAAACATAAACGTGAACAATTATAAAATATTCACTTTTTATTTTAGTGGCGCGTAGAAGACGAAAAGAAAGTCGTCCGCGGCGGCAACGGACCACGTTCTCAGCGCATCAGACACTCCGCCTTGAGCTGGAATACGCGCGGGGGGAATACGTCGCTCGCGCTAGACGGTACGTAACAACTAACAATTATTCATTAATGTCACTGTACTCGCAATTGATACTAATTACTATGTATGTAATATGTATTGGTAATTTAATTTCTTTGTAAGTTTTTTGAGAAATGAAATTGTTGCAGTATTAATTTTCTTTAATTATTATGAGTTTGCCTGGAAGATATCGCTCTTTAGCGATAAGGCCGTCTACCTGCACTTGTTTTTTTGTTCTTTTCATGTATGTGTGCAATAATGTGGATTTCTATTCTATTTTATTTTTCTATTCAATATCAAGTTTCTTTTAGTTTCGTAATTTTTTTAGTTTTGATACAATTTCTAATTGGTTAGGCAGAAAATACAAGCATAATTGTTTTTATTTTTAAGAAAAATTCGTTCAAAAAAAAGGGTAACTCCAATAAGAAACCTCTACGTATTTAAGAGACGAGAGATCCACTATTCTTAGAAATGTAACTGGTAAATCTAATTTTATGATGTGTTTTCTTCCGTTTTGCAGATGTGAATTGGCGTCCGCATTATCGCTAAGTGAAACACAAGTTAAAATCTGGTTTCAAAACAGAAGAGCAAAGGATAAAAGAATTGAAAAAGCTCATCTAGATCAACAATATAGGTTTGTACCCTTTTATTGTTGATTATATTGGATTGTTTTAGGGAGATATGGCGATGTCAAACAATAGGAATAAACATGTCACTTCATAATGTATTTTGGTACAGCCTTTGGTACTTTCATGCGCGATTCACACAAAGGCGGACGCGTTTCTGACCCACGTATACTTTCGCTCTTTCGTCTTTCATATAAATACAAAGAAATAGGATCGCTGTACGCCTGAGACCTAAGTCCTGACACAATCCGCGCCCGATCTCTGTGTGAATCGCACTTTAACGATAGTGTTGCCAGCATAATTTTTTAAAATACCTCTTCCATTATCATTTTCAAACCTGTTTGACCTGATCATCGAGTTTTACTTGATAGAACTAATCTTGTTTTACTTAAGATTAAAATGTTGATTACTTATATTGGTCTATGATTTCAGGCAATTAGCAGCAGCCTCCGGTTTCTTCCCCACAATGCTAACACCTGCGTACCCTCCACCACCGTGTCCATGCTTGCCAGTACAACCACCGCATTCTAACGACAAATAGGAAATCTTTTCTTTTGACTGCATCTGCCGCTAACAACTTTTGAGTCTAAAATGTCCAACATATAGCAAACTGTTGAGTGTTATAATTAGGGTCGTTTTTCATATGAAACATTATCATTCAATTTCAATTTCATTCAAAGGTAACTACATATGTATATATTAAACCAAATATGTACTAAAGTGAGAGGTTGGCCTATAATATTTTGAAAACCAAGTCGTGTCAGATCTAAAATCACACTATTGTTTTCACATTATTGCAAGTCTTTTTTTGATGGAAAATCTTTGCGTTACATACATTGCATTTCATAAAATAACAATTTTGTATGCTCACAATGTGTGGTTGTCAATCAATATCCTGAGTCCTGACTGGATTCAAATTTTAGTCAAAAACAAATGCATAAACGATGCCTAATTTTAAGGATATTATTACATGTTAAATGTTTATTGATATTTTAGGTATAATATTATGTATTTATGAACTGTAAATAAACTAGTCAAAGTGTACATTTAAGTATAGGCTTTAAAATCGCATAGACAATTATAATATTTTATTTCGTAGTTAAACAAAATAATTACGCACGATCACAATATTTATTGTCTATGGGTATTTATAGCTAAAATTAGATATAAAGGTAAAAATAAAACATTTCATATATTGCGTAGTTTTATTTCCATCAGAATATTAACTTACCATGGCCTTTTCCACGATCGAAGACTCACGCGTAGAAGAGTCCATGGAACACAGTTTTATATTTTAACACACAACACCAAATAATTAAAATTCCTTATTCTACATAAATTCTTATAATAACGAGAAAATAAAATTTGAAACGTCCGCGTAACAATGAAATTCGTAATCATTAAAGGAATCATGCACTTTTCTTAACGTACAATAACCTAAGAAAAAACAAATAATAAATTGTAAATAGTCGATTTATAACTTCATTTTGGTTGAAACAAAATTCGTTTTTCAATCTGGCAATAAAGTTTGGAATGTCATAAATAGGACACTATCTTAAGTGTGTATTATATCTTACTACCTAGGAACGTATGCACAGTTTTTACAATAAAATAAACGACAGCTTCATGTCTAACATAAATGTGAATTGGACAGTGTGAATGTAAAAACTGTGATTTGTGTGCAGAGAAATACTCCTCGTGAATGCACAAACCTTAGCCTGCCTACATTGCGTAGTATCCTCTCTCCCTGATGTTGTTTGTCCTACACTAACTCCTGCCTAGTTTCATCTAAGCGCACTTCATACCTAAGTGTTAAAAATATTGCATTATACACCTTTACGTTACTTGAATATTTACAAGGACTTACTCCCATTGGGAATTGGGAAACTAACACACTTTAACTTATACATTTGTGATACATTGTTAGTGAGTAATTCGATTAGTGTTCCGAAAGTATGAATGAAAACTTTAGTTTAATTAGTCAAAGTATGTAAAATAAGTAGTATAAATCTGTAATTTGATTTTTAAATGGCATTTGTATTCTATTATTGTATTATGTATGGCATTACTTACAAGATCGCGTAGATTAAAATCTGCGCTGGTTTCCAGTCGGTGCGTTACCGAAGTTAGCTCCGCCTGTTCCTGTTGTGTTGTAACCACCTATTAATAAAAAAATATAAATTGATTAAGAGAGAAAAACAAAGCATTTATATATTCAAAAGGCAAAATGTTTATTTTCCAAATCGGCCTCTATCGAGGCACTCTTAGAACGGAATATACATCAGGGTCTTATATAACTGGAAAGCAAATAGCGCAACTGCCTCGTTGCTCTGATTTTGATAACCAATGATGCCTACCTGACCGATTTCAGTCATGGTGGCCAATCTCAATTGAGATTAGCCAGGTACGCAGAAATATGTATAAAAAATAGCCACCAAGTTACGAAGCATACCTTTACCAATGCCTAAGATGTGCATTAAAGGAATCCATAGATTATATTATAAAGTTCAAAAAACAAAAAAACTTGTTTAGTGGGTTCCATAAAAGGAAAACATGTCTAAACATTCTCTGAATCAACTATGAGTCAACCATTGAGTCACAAATCCATTAATGCATAG
Organism: Phoebis sennae; assembly: GCA_001586405.1. Classification (NCBI taxonomy): domain Eukaryota; kingdom Metazoa; phylum Arthropoda; class Insecta; order Lepidoptera; family Pieridae; genus Phoebis; species Phoebis sennae. The sequence goes on along the minus strand of LQNK01000778.1, from coordinate 127,603 downwards.
ATAAGATAGTGTCGAAAATGAATTATTATTATTTGTAAATATTTAAATATGGAAGATATTTTTGTCAAAAATGCAAACCAGAATAGTTCAGTGAGTTATTTAGAAAGAACACAACAACAAGTGTCTTCAGTTACATTAGTTAATTTATGCTAAATTAAAATTACTTTTTAGTCTTATAGACAATATCGTAATGAAGAATGTTAACAAATTTTGATTTTTAGCTTTTCATATTGTTTTTTTAACTAAAAAATACTGTTGAAAAAATTATTTTGTTACGTCAATTAGTTTTTGATTTATAAGCAAAACAAATCGTAACCGCCCGACGCGGCGATTGCGGCGGTGTGACGTCATAAAACAGACAGCTCATGCGCTCGCTATAGCGCTTCCCACACGTATTATAGTTGCTGCGAAGTAGCGCGGCCCGCGCGGCGTCTGTTTTGTGACGTCACAAGCGGTCACGTGACTTTAGCGGAACTCGAAAGTTTAAAAGCTTATAAAATGAAAACTACTTGGTATTTTTGACTGCAACAAAAAACAGTGTATTTGTATAGGTACAAGCTATACTGTAACAAACTTTCAACCTATTTGGCATACCTAGTAACATTCTCCAAAGGATACTTTTATAATCCTGAAGTTAAAAAATATATATTTACCACCACCATAAGGCTGTTGTCTTTGCGCGTTGAAGTTGGGCCTCATTGGGCCTCCGCCAAAATCCTGCTGGTAACCGCTGCCGAAGTTGTCTGATCCTTGGTTCCAGCCACCCTGGTTCCCGTAACCCTGGCTCCAGTTACCGCCGGAGTTGTCCCAAGGGTTCTGGTTATTCCAACCCCCTTGATTGTACCCACCTTGAATGACAATAACATACATTTTGAATCAACTCATATTTTTTTATTGGTGATCTTTGTCTTATAGGGACCACATCGCTCTGTAAAGACATAATTAAAACAATCAATCACTGGTTTAAACAAATATCCAACCAGCATAACCTAATCAGCACTCGCGCTCCTGTCGAATTAGGAAAAGAGAGAATGCTGTTTATGAGTCCCATTTATGTGTGTATGTAACCATCGGCAAGGACACCGGCTATAATTTTCATAAATTAACCATATTAGTGTAGTGTAAAAAGTGTAGGGTAAATCTTTTCAAGAACCTATTTACTTTGAAATTATACAACACAGTAATCAAAACAGTCTAGTTACGTCATGAACCCATGAGCGGCTAGATTAAAAACGACTCAGATTCTACGTTGACAAGCCTCGGCACGACTAATTATATCTAGCAAACGCAGTCATTATTTGGAATTTTTATTACATTAAAATATAACCATTGAATCAAAATAAAAAAAAAATATTTGTTCTTTTAAAAATTTTCAAAGCATTTGTATAGTTTTTTGCCAATAAGAATCCTCACCAGAATTGCCCCAATCCTGGTTGCCTTGTCGGTTGCCCCAGCCACCACGGCCACCTCTTCGTCCGCTGCCACTGCCCCGGTCACCTCCACCACCTCCTCCTCCAATCTCCGATTTCGATAATGCCTTTTTCACATCTATTCTGTGCCCCTTTACTTTATGATTTTGTTGCACTGAAAAAAATTTACGTTGTATATAATTTCAACCGTGGGTGTCGTAAGGTATCAGGGGGTAATTCTACTATACAACATCTTCAGCAATAAAAGAGTGGAAGTAGGGAGCATTGCACGCAATTGTGCCACGCTCACAGTGGTAATTGTGCATAAGATCATTGTGAAGCATTATTGCACTCGTATGATGAGCGGGTGTTGAAGGTCTATATTCTCATCCTATTCCTCTCCCATCCTATTCTACTCCTCTCCCGTTCCTTCAAGCCTGCAAGGCATATGCAACTTTTTCATGTTGAAGATGTTCATGGGCTGTGGTCAGTCACTTAATATCAAGTGAACTGCACACACCAAAAATTTACCCCAAATAGCTCTCTGGGTAGTAGGTAGTTTAAGAACATAAAAATCATATGTATCCTCTTTCTCAGTATTTCTAACTTTTCATGGAACAGCAAATTAATTTATTTACCAGAAAAACTCATTCAATTACACTATGCTGTACATTTATGCAGAAATTGGTAATGCATCTCTCAATTTAATCTACACCTTCATATCCAAACAACTACAAATTATTTAAAACTTACAAAAGCATGTTGAATGGTACGT
>LQNK01000778.1:92377-122547 GCA_001586405.1 Phoebis sennae | reverse complement strand
GTTCTGGTTATTCCAACCCCCCTGATTGTAACCACCTTGAATGGTAAAAACATACATTTTGAATCAACTGTTTTTTTTCTAACTGATCTTTGACTCAGCAACGACATCGGTCCGTAAAGACATAATAACAACAATCAATCAGTGGTTTAAACAAATATCCAAGCAGTATAACCCAATCAGCACTTGCGCTCCTGCCGAATTAGGAAAAGAGAGAATGTCAATTGTTTACGAGTCCCAGCCAATGTTCATGTGTGAGCGCTCGGACTGTCGCTGGCTATAGTAGTGTACGTAATTGGTTATAATTTTCATAAATTTTACACATTTGTAGGGTAAATCTCTTCAGGAACCTATTGAATTTGAAATTACATACATAACACAGTCATCAAAACTGGCTAGTTACGTCATGAGTGGCTAGAATGAAATCGACACAGATCCTACTTCAACAAGCCTTGGGCACGATTGATCATATAGAGCAAATGCAGCGATTTATTTGGTATTATTTGGCATTTCTATTTCATTAAAAATGACCATTGAATTAAATAAATAAATAAGAATCCTTACCAGAATTGCCCCAATCCTGGTTGCCTTGTCGGTTGCCCCAGCCACCACGGCCACCTCTTCGTCCGCTGCCACTGCCCCGGTCACCTCCACCACCTCCTCCTCCAATCTCCGATTTCGATAATGCCTTTTTCACGTCTATTCTGTGCCCCTTTACTTTATGATTTTGTTGCACTGAAATAAATTTACGTTGTATACCATTTCAAAAGTAGGTGTCGTAAGGTAATTGTACTACACAACATCTTCATCAATAAATGAGTGGAAGCCGAGCATTGTACAAATGGGCCAAGCTCACTTTTCATGTTGTAGATGTTCATGGGCTGTGGTCAGTTAATATCAAGTGAACCGCAGGCACCAAAAATTTACACCTCTAATAGTGCTCCTGGTAGCCATTTTATGAACATACAAATCATATGTATCCCCTTTCTTATTCTTACTATTTATTCATCAGAAATACACATTTAATTTTGCACATTTAGCTGTACAATTATGCAGAAATTGATAATGCATCTATCAATTTAATGTACACCTTCATCTCTAAACAACTACAAATTATTTAAAACTAAATCATATTGAATGGCACATAAATTGTTACTTACAGCATATTCTATCTACAGGGTCATAATCGTCAAACTCTACAAATCCAAAGCCTCTTTTCTTGCCAGTTTCTTTCTCAGTCACTAGGATTACTGACAAAATGTTGCCATAAGAGCTAAAGTATTCCTTCAAGTCATCCTCTTCAATATCCTGTTTTAAACCACCAACAAATAGTTTTTTTACCGTAGCACTTGCATCAGGTCTGTTGATTTCTTCTCTAGGAACTGCACGCTTTGGTTCAACCACTCTATAATGTTAAAAAAACATTGATAACTGTGAATTTCATTTCTTTATTAAATATCATTCAATAAATAAAAATTTATTAATCCCTGACAAGGTAAGGTATATCTAGATCACCTTATTGCTATATTAAGACAGATAAATAAGAGAAAAACATACAAATACTTTCATAAATGTTCTTATTGGACTGATTCACTAGAATGAATGATGTGTTTAATTTTTTAATGATTCCAATATGAACGTGCTTATTGTATGTTCTTATTTGAAGAATTATTCTGTTAGGTAATTTGGCTGTTTAATATATCATTTTAAGCAGAATCGTTACCTTCCATCAATTTTGTGCGGTCTATTCTTCTGTGCATCATCTACCATATGAGCATGGGAATAGGTGATGAAGCCAAAACCACGGGACCTCTTTGTTTGGGGGTCCTTCATCACCACCACATCTACTATCTCCCCCCATTGCTCATAGAATTCCTTTAGTGATGAATCAGTTGTTCTATAATCTAAGCCTCCTATGAACAGCTTTCTTGTGTGTTCCGGCTCTTCCTGAAATTTATTGTATGACTTACATATAATAACTTATAATGGTCCTCAAGACACCTTAATTTTATAGTGTTACTAGGATATATGGTAAAAAGTTATATTTTAATTAAATTCTAAGGTTAACTCTCAAAATTGATATTGATTAGATAATTTCACAATTCTAGTATTTTTTAAAGAGGTGATTTCCATATGTTTATATTTTATTTTAAAACCATTATAACTAGAATGTTGTTGGTAGTAGATACTTCAAAGCTTCAAATAACAGTTTCATAAATCATACATTTCTAAGCAGAGTTGTGAGTTGAAACAAATACAAATCACAGGGTTTTTTATATTTACTACTTGTATTTATTAAAAACGTAATATATCACTTACGTTTAAAAACAAATACTATATAATATAATATTCTTAACATTAAATAAAAATAAAAATCTAGTTACAGAATACTTTTTATCTTTTACAAAGTTTTCCTTACATGAAACGTTATCAAAACAAGAATTCGTTTTCAAAGCTCACAAATGGTATAATTATATTATTAAGTATGCAAACTTAGTTAAATCTCTACTTACAAAGTCATCACCGCCGCCGCGGGGTTTCATTTTCAGTTGCAGTTATTTATAAAGTTTTTATCAATTCGAGGATAACTGTTCTGTGTGCACCTAAAATGCAACAAGATTTGTAAATATTTAGCTCAACTCAGTTGCAGATGTATATGTTAAAGGACAGTTCAAGTTATATTCAATGAGATGAGAGACAATTGACTTTTATTTCTGCATATTTCTTTTGTAATATGTTTTAGAAAAATACCGAAAGTAAAATCGCCGAATCTTGAAATCGTAAACGTAATCTTTTCAAGAAATGACAACAATGACCACTGACATTTCCATTTACCGATTGCATTTGACATTGACGATTTGGATTTGACCAATCTAAAATTCTAAATGTACAACCATCACTATGTACCCTATACACATCGGCAGACGATGATACATGGCAGATGCATTAGCAGATGTATATATAATATTATATACATAAAAACAGGAAATTTTAATGTTTCCTCAGTGCATATGTTTGGCATTATTATCAAGAAGAATTAATGATCTATTAGATGCAAATGTAAGATATTGAAAGTTTCAATTTGAAACCATCAATACTTATAGTTTCTATATCAATGGCTTAAAATGTAAAATTGTAATCACGAATACATGGGCTATTTTAATAAACCTGATGCCTCTGAGGATGTGTAGACATTTGCGCCTATCTAGGCAATGAAATCCTTTGATCTGTGCTAAAAACCGACAACACTTGGATTGATGGCGGATGCATCGACAGACGTATAATACCTACTACGGATACCTATCCGTATACCCAGATTACCCCGTCTTCACAACCGCGGATGACATAGGCAAATGACGTAAATAAACGTCTGAGTCTGCTGATGTGTAGAGGGAGCCTTAGGGAAATATTAATAATTTAAATTATTTCAAAGGAACAATTTTTAATAAGGAAATAACTTTATACATTATTTATTACTCTCTTGTAAGATTTATAGAATAAGCATATAAAATTTAGAATTTGACGAGGAGGGAGAACATACCTATACTAATTTTATAGATCGAACAACCTGATTTTTAACCGATATAAATTTTGGCTATACTTTTTTCATTATTTTGTTATTTGTTTTTATATTTAATAGATTGTATTTTATTATATTGATTGGAACGTTTCTTAGATAGATAGTGAGAAAAAAATCGCTATAGAATATTATATCGATTAAAGCGGTCCAAGTGACAATAATTTAAAGATAATTTATTTCATTATAAAAATATCACTTCCTTAATTCCAGTTAAGGCATATAAATATTTGGCTTTTATTTAATATTTTAATTATTAAGCAATTATTAGCATCTAATAAAGATGATTGTAAGTTATATCTAGTGAGAACTAGCATTTACCGATATTTCGTTAGTTGAATCGATTCGCCAAACACCCCTATTGTGATGTTTGCTGACGTTTCATTGATCACTGCATAAAGTGGTTCTGTGTCTTTGGTCTTTTTGGCGTGGCTTCGGTTTGGGTTGGACGTGCATTGCATAATAAAATCTTCGGTCTATTCGTGTAACGTTGAAAAGAAAATTCAGTTAATTTATTACTTTTAATAACATCAGTTAATTATTGTGACAATATTTTAATTATAAGAACAAAGAAAAATGAGGCCGCAAAATGGTGATGATGGTTTTGTAAGTATTTTTATTTTAATAACTACACCATTTTTTTCTAATATATTTTAAGAAATTGATTAATATCCTGTTTTTTGCAATATAGCATTTCTCTTTCTACTGATTTTACACTATTAGTGTTGATTTTCGTAGCGTTAATAAAACCCACGCCATCCGCCATTTTGTTGACCGTGTGTTCTACTTTCAGGATGAGCCTGAGGTTCACCGCAAAATCTTCATCGGTGGATTAAACTACCGCACAACTGACGAATCTCTGAAGTCACACTTTGAGAAATGGGGGGAAATCGTCGATGTGGTAGTAATGAAAGATCCTAAAACTAAAAGATCGCGCGGGTTTGGATTTATCACCTACTCCAAAGCACACATGGTGGATGACGCGCAAAATAACAGGCCGCATCGCATCGATGGCCGGTAAGTTGTAAATTACACGTGGTTTTATTCAAGACTGCAGTCCAGCTATATGAAAGCCTTTTTTCGCTTTCATATCGTTTTATACTGCAGATAATAAAAGACAACACTTGGTGAATGTCTCATATATTCAGTATGCGTGGCATTTTCTGTGAGGTCAACAAACTTTCCATAATGAAATCTATTTTTTATTTTACCTAACTGTATGGGCTATGTATTTCATTATAGTTTTGTTAATTTTATATAGATTTGTTGAAACAAAGCGAGCTGTTGCAAGACAAGATATTAAGAATCCAGAGGCAGGTGCCACTGTAAAGAAATTGTTCATTGGCGGTATTAAGGATGACCATGATGAAGAACAATTAAGGCAGTATTTCTCAAACTATGGTGAAGTTAAAAATGTCAGTATTGTCACAGATAAGGCAACTGGGAAAAAGAGAGGCTTTGGATTTGTTGAGTTTGATGATTATGACCCAGTAGATAAAATTTGCTGTGAGTATCATGGTATTTTATGTTTATTTTATGAAATTGTGCCACAGCTTTGCCCCAGAATGGAACATTTGTGTCCAAACTGGCTTCCTCTGACTGTGGATAGTAAAGAATTGATTTTAGCTATACCTGACTATTATATTCCATAGTAGATCTGGTACGCAAGTCAACTAACAGTTCATTTAAAATTTTTATATATATGTGTATTGCAATTTTATTTTAATTTGGTTTAGCAGTTTACTTTATCTTTTTATTCTTGTTTCAGTAAATGCACCACATAAAGTTAATGGGAAACAATTAGATGTTAAGAAAGCATTACCTAAAGATGGGTCCGATCAAAGAGGTGGTAGACAAGGTGGAGGCCCAGGCAGAAATGATAACTGGGGTGGAAATGGCGGAGGTAAATATAATTTGTTTTATTAACAATTATTCCAGATTATGAATTTATGATTGTTTAGTACTGTAAACTAATGTTCATTTGATTTTTAGGTGGATATGGAAACAACCAGGGAGGATGGAACAATTCCAACCCGTGGGATAACAATCAGGGTGGTTGGGGAGGTGGCAACCAAGGGGGTGGTGGTGGTTATGGGGGTGGAAACCAAAGAGGAGGTTGGGGTAACCAAGACTTTGGTAACTATGGTAATCAGGGATACAGTGGTGGGCCTACAAGGAATCAGCAATATGGTGGGAATAATAGGTCAGCTCCTTACAACATGAACCAAGGAGGTGGTGGCGGCGGTGGCTACGGAGGTGGCAACTACGGAGGACAGGGTGGCCGTGGAGGAAGATTCTAAATGTATGTATACCACACATCATTCATTAACATTCACACCTGACTTTAAATTTGACACACTAAGTTGTCCCTTTCTCATAACAGACTTTGACACAACCATTAGGTGTCTCTTTTTTAAGGTTTTTAGGTCTTACTACATAGCATTAATGGTTTAGGGCTAGATAGCTCAAGTTAGATAGTTCAATGATTAATGCTATGAAGGAATTCAGTGTTTATATGTACATGATTTATTAAAGGTTTTTTCAATCTCTAGGTTACGTGCTAAGTACACTAGTAGTGCAGAGTATATCGTGCTAGTGTAGGCGCTCCGGAGCTCGATAGTTACACCTCATGGTCTACACTCGAGACCACCTAGGAGAAGGCGTCAGGAAAAATTTAGATGTTAGATAGATCGTAACATTGTCTTTTAGAGAAATATTTTATGAATTATTTTTACTATGTACTGATATGTAAGTTGGATATTTATTGTGGTACTTAGGTACTTATCGTGACATACTGTTAAGGACGCGTATACTTTGTAAAATTTAATAAATTTACATTTTCATAAATAAATAAGTACAATTTAGGATTTTAATGTTTGAACTTGTGTAGAAGCTAGACAAGAATGGTCAGTGTTAGTTGACTTTAGATGGATGAATCATCATGAGTAATTTATTTTCCTGACTCAGTATTAAGTTCTCAAATAGATGTTGTAAGTGTTTAGGTATAGAAATGGACTTATAGGATAATTTGATGTAAAATAAATTGAATACGAAATCTGTAGGGTTGTTTCTTTAGATCTGTAAATAGACCTTTTATTAAATCATTGTTAGATACTAAGTTCTTATACTAATGTTCATATGTCAGACACTAGAAGGTTTAAATGCTAAAATAAATAAATAGGATAGTGCATTAAAAACTAAGGATATAACGAAAGTAAAGTAAATAGCTTCAAACCATCTAGTAGTTTATTATACTATATCGGATATTATTTAAGTAGATACTATACATACCTAGATGTTTTAATAAATTAATCACAGTCCGTGGTGTTAGTCATTTTCCCTTAAAATTTTATTGTTTCTGCATGTTAGTTACTGATGTATTTTATAGAATGATATAGTTAAGACAAATGATGTGAAATTATTTGTCTTCATTTGAAGTTTAGTTTCGTTAAGAATGTCCATTTTAATAGTGCGTATTATTTTATGAAGGATTTGCAACTTGAAAAAAATCTGGTAGGATGCTATTTGAGTGTTATTCTTCTTACTACTTCATGTTAGACGTACCTATCGTAAAGCCTATCGCAAACAAATATTTTTGGCAATGATGCAAAATATTCTTTTGACATGTGTTCGGTACCGATTCATCGCAGTAGGTGTTGTATTTTCTGCAGTCACAATCATTGTTGAATTGGTCCCACAAAATATTTTTAAAATGAGGATATTCAGTCTTCGATCAATATTTTTAGAGGAATACAAAATTTTATATTGAACACGATCGTTTAGACGATTTTAAAATTTAAATTCTTAGATAACCGATTCCAAATTTCCCACACTTATAAATTATTGTCAATTCGATTCAAGCAGTACGCTAGACAGATTTTTTTTTCTTGTCCGTCTGTCCGAGAATCCATGGCCCGTTTCATGCTGCATTTAAGCAGTGTTGCCAGTGCGCTGCAAAAATTATGTTATTTCTTTCTTTTACCTGAATCTGTCTAAAAAAAGTATGATTCGACGTCTAATAAAAGGATTTGAATGAATTTGATTTGAAGCGCATATAATATAGTATGAGGTATAAGTAGGGTGTAAAATTATTGTCATTTTTAATTAACATGCAGCCAAACTAAACGTTTTCAAACAAGTGAACAGTCGTGTTCATGCTAGAAAACGCTGAGGTTCAATGAGTATATTTATCATTTAGGGATACTATGTCCGGTTACAAAAATACGTAAAAGTAACAATTTCTTCTCGTGAGTACTGTCTTGACATAAGCCAATGATGAAAAAATTGAGGTCTGTATATCTCTAATATTCATAGTTCTTACGTTATGACATATTGTTTTTGAGTTAAAGACTTGGGAGTTCTGGTTTAAGGTGTTAAATAAAATTGCCTAGGCAAAATAAAGATTATAATATAATCTAACTTTAGAACGAAACTAACAAAACTGGCCAAGTGCGTGTCGGACTCGCACACGAAGAGTTCCGTTCCAATTGACACGTTTGTGGTATGGGATCCCCACTTTTACAAATATTGCAGTATTTGTTGCTGTAGGTGGTAAGAAAAAAACGCATCATCTGTAGAAGTATCGACTATCGACCGTCTAGGTATTATGGCTCATGAGATACAGCATTTATATAGTAGGGACCTAGTTTTACCCTCGTTTGGCTACGTAAACCTTAAAACGATGTTGATTCATACCAAAAAAAAATTACAAAATGTTTACCGTGCAATACTAGAAAACAGAAGGGTGTCGTGGTTTAATAGCCACTGAGTCGATAACCTAAATATGTTGCCATGCAATAGGTCAAGAAAGGACATCTGGAAAGAACCTATACAATAAATTTGACTAGGCGCAAATTATTATTATTTTCATCATCATTCATGATATTGTTGCCAGTAAAAAAATTATAATTCAGACAACAAAATTCAATCCTTTCATAAAGCATCTTTGATTTCTTCTTCTTTTTCATCGTATCACAGATTAAAAACTCATAAATACATAACATACTTAACAGTCATGATACATTACTTATTTTATTTTCTTTTCCTATTTAATTTATGATTTATTTCCATGATATAACGTCGCGGAAACTTGGCTTCGGGTCGCAAGCGCATGTTCATACTGGTAAGTTTGAAAGAAATGCCTTTATTTATTTGCTTTATATGTACCTTTTATTTTTTTAAATAAAGAATTACACGAATATACGGTGTTTTATTTATTGATATAATAACTACCAACTAAGTATTATACCTAAAAGAAGCGTGGTTGTCCATGGTGTATTTCTATAATAATATGGAGTACTGAGGTACTGTAAAATCTAAATAATGAATTAGAGAATATAATAGGTAAGCAAAGAGGAGCATAATGAATATCAGATTTTAAACGATCACCGTTGACCATGCACTCAACATTATCGTTACCGCAGACTGAGAAAGTGCTTTTGAGTTCATGGCACCCGATTTTATTATTAAATAGATCCTAATCCAAAAATCACAGACATCAATCCATCTATACATTTTCCAATCAACCACTGTATTGACAAGTTTTTAAAATTTGTAAATAACCGATCGTAAGAAGCTATTTGTTTAGGTACCTTTCTACTATAGTTGCGTATGATGATAATTATTAGTATAAGCATAAATGGGATGAGATAGAGACTGGGGATAAAAATAATTTTCCTTGGAAGTATAGATTATCCAATTTTTATAGCGTGAACCTTTGGTACCTATGTCCTATGGATCTCTTGTATTTTACAAAGGGCGGTTCTCAATAAAATTTTCAGGTGTGTTTAAAACGTGAAACATTTCAAACGCTTTATATGAGCTTATTTAAAACAGGCATACATTGATATTTGATTTCATATACATATATATATATAAAATGTATGAAACAACTAGAAGGATCACCCAGTGTAACCGAGTTATTTATAACTGTTATAATTTGAGTAGATAAATGATATTTAGAACGAAAATTAAGTCTTATTGATTCTTGATTCTTTTATGTAAGCCACCCTGAGATTGAATTCTATACAGACTTACAATTGACATTGCCTAGCTATTTCATAAGGAGATGGGTTTTGTACTTATGCATTTTTAAACGATCAATTTTTAATAACAATATTACCATACACCTTACACACGTTTGAGTGTCTAAAATGCTAGGAAATATTGTCGTTTAAACGCTGTACAGAGTTTTAATCTTTTCATGAAGTAATTGTGCCATAGGACAAGATAAGTAAACGTAATATTAATAATTTCGGTTTCAACACTAATTTGGAAGCTTAAAATGTTGTAAATCACTGACAAACCCAAGAAGTAAAAAATAACAACGTACTTTTGCAATCCAAATAAAAAATTAATAATAATACGTGGGTCAAACCACGGGGCGTGGCCAGATCTGAAATCAACTTAAAACTTTCAATATTTTACACGTGTGGTGACGAGTTAGAATACGTGTGTCGCCACCCCATTTCTACCCGCGGGCGTTGTTATATGCGACCAAGGGTAATTCTATTGGAAAACATATTCAGCAATAAAAGAGTAGGAGCTGAGGATTGCAAGATTGGGCCAAGCTCGAAAATATCATTCCCTTAGCAGGAGATCTGGGTGTAGCAGTATTGCACTCTGTTTCTAACAGTGAGTGGGGGTTCGGAGACCTGTATTCCCATCCCATTCCTCTCCCATGCAGTTTTACCATCAATTATCAATTTTCCATCATTAATCCTTAGCCTTCCTTCAAGCCGGCCAGGTATCTGCGACACTTGGATGTTGTAGATGTTCATGGGCTGCGGCCAGGTGAACCGCATGCTCCGCTTGCCTGAATTAGTTTTCGTTTGATGACGAAAGTACAATTAATAATAAATGTAAGACAAATTGTAGGTAAATTTTTTGAACAAACTGAGTTATATAATTAAAAGCTATTTGAACTATATTTTTGGTGTCATTAGATACTAAATATTTTTGAAGTGTACTGCTTGAAAGTTTATTATAAATTTGAATACTGAAAAAAAACCTCCGTGAGTTGTGTTGTTTAGAGTGCCTTAAATAACTAGAGGCTATAATAGTATTATTTAGACACGTATTGATTGTGGCAGCTCTACTTCACATTTAGGAGGCAATCTAGATTTAAGAGGCATATGATGTTATTTATAAGTAAAATATTCTATTACTATAATATAAAAATAATAATGTGAGCTTCTAGACCATTTTTTCTCGACCGGGGGGGTCGCAGTCTCTTGAATAATAGTAAATACAATCTATATATAAATACAGAAGATTTATTTAATTTATTAAAATGGAAATATAAACTTAAAGTTTACTTTATTTCAGTAAAATGCTATCATGAACGATAATTGATATTGTTTCTCACTTAAACAGGGCCGCCGCGGTGAGAGGGTCGCAATACTTATCTTTTTTAGTTTTTTCGTGTGTCGTGACTCAAAATGTTTGAGAAATGATGTACCTACTAGTAACTAGACCCATTGGTCGAGTATACGATTGTATATGGAGGTACGTCTTCTTACGTCTCTTACATTGGCGTTTATGACTTGTAAGCAATGATTTAGAATCAACTCTATATCAACGCCTGTAAGTGTAATAATTGTTGCTAACCCTACTTGCAGCGGGCGTTCCGGAAACGCTACAGAATCGGATTTCACTTTCATTAGACATTAAGGAAATTCCAAATGACAAGTTTATATTTTTTCTTGTTTAGAAACGGTGTTGGGTAAAAGGGAAAAGGTGATGAAAATATTATCTTCCTACTTATTAAATTGCAATGCTTTTGAATTCAAATAAATAACAAATAAATAAATTCAAATTGTTTTTGGAAATGAAACGTTTCTACTAAGCCAGGGTACTTTCGTTTCCGAGAACAATTTGTATTTCAAAACATAGCAAAATAATAATTGTTCGATAATACTCTTCTTCTCTATCGAAATTATAAAAGCTGCTTTGATAAATAAAGACGTATGAAATATTGAAAGTATAAAATTAGATAGGTTTAGTTACAAGAGGGCGATAATGGAATGTTTTTCGAATATTTGGAAATAATGATTCTAAATGAAATTAAAAAAGCTGAACAAAGGAATACATGCACGTCTTAACTTCCTTGTGAATAACGAAGATCAGTGGCAGCAGCTGGTGGGGCTGCACCTCCACACAAAGTTTTGGCGCGAAGAGAAAGTCCGCGAAGTGGTGGCCGGGGACTCCAACCCACAGCGGATTCCGCGGCCGCGGCCGACGGCGATAGTCGGCCAGCCAACGTTTGCGAAATAATGCCATTGAATCGAGACCGAATTCGGCAGTAACCAGCGGAGATGCCGCACAAATAAACAGTGCCGAAATTATCGCGCCCCACAACGGATCAACAATGTGCGAATGGAGAACAGTGGCTATATTTTATGTGCTCCTTGTGTGCTATGTCTCCAGGGCTAGGGAAATAAAGGTTGACAACACCCTCGGCAACCACGTGAGTAAATATAACCCATTATCGGTCATTTATAGGTGCATTGACTCTGATGCACTCTTACTTTCCACTGTGCGCATTCACTTCTCAGCTCGGTACTACTCAATGTTAATTGATTTATGCACTAGGCTTTATTTATATCTTGTGGTGAATGCGTGACTATGTAATGCATAAGGAAATAAACGTGTACTTTCATTACAAAACACATTCATCGTGGGAAGCCGTTTATGAAACTACCTTCATGAAAGTCAAAAATGTTTCGCTCTACATTTTTTGATAATAATCAAGGGAAAGGTTGTACTGTTTGGCGCTTCTTATAAGTTTAATGTAAATTATAATTTGTAAAAAACTGAGTAGTTAGTTTGAATTCAATATTAGGTATGAAAGAAAACAAAAGCGGACAAGTGGGAAATGTAAATTCATGAATCGATCATGAATATGAATGTGTGTTTTTCAAACATAATGTGTAAATTGTTTGTTTTATTATGGCGCCTTAATATCATCCCTTTATGCTGTTATCACTACGTAGTTATTTATGATCGGGCTCTATCAATTAATTAAATCAAATAGTTCCTATGCACAGCAACCAAATGACAGTAACGATTGTCTTAAAAATGGTATTCAGATGACGACATGTCATTAATTGTTTAAACAATTGAAGCGGATGTGATCTGCTTTCGCTTGTTACGTGGAACAAAAAATTCACGTAATTATTAACTGCAATTCCATATAAGGTTCGGATTTTATTACATCTTCGCGTCACAAAAGTAAATGTAGTCTTTAACTTTTGCGTTGTTAACTAAAGTTGATTATCGATAATGGGATAATAAAGATGGCAATGGATTTTATATAGTAAATAATGAAGACGGGATGTTAGATAGCAATCTCTAGCTATCCTGAATGTGTACCTTGACATAAATGTTTTAATGTTGAAAAAAGCTGCTTTATGCATAACAACCAATACATAGGTTTTTCCAAAATTCGTAATCACTGTTCCTTAATTATTTTTCTGAGAATTTGATAACACGATACTTTATTAAGTCATAAACGGGCCTTAATGAAAGGATTTTATTTTTAACTCTTTCATTAATGAGTAAGATTTAATTATTAGGTTTAACTATTACGCAGTACAAATTCTCTATCCTAGTCGCCAGTCCTTTTGTTTCATAAATTAGCTAACATTTCCTATTGTATTATCATCTGTTCTAATTAAATCCATTTATCGAAGACTTCTAAGGCTTTGTTATTGAATAAATTGTTTACAATCGGCTTGCTCTAGATTAGTATGGTTTCAATTAACGTAAGCTTACAGTATAGTTGTTCTGGTTAATAATCTGAACATAAAAGGAATGTAAATTACATGGACCGCTATAAATGGACAGATTTTAAAACATGCATGTATAGTTAACCTGGTAAATATACATGAATTTAGATTTAATAGTAGAACTCTACATAAATGCATATACGTTATTTTTTAACATAAGACATTGGTTTGGCGTTTTTTGCAAGATTTGATGAAATAGTTTCAACATATGGCCATGGTGATTCTTTATTAAGAAAGATTGCTAAAAAACATCAGTGTCATATAAGGACAGGGCAGAACAAGATTAGAACACGTAGATTACATTAAAGGAGATCAATGACAAATAAACGCTTGAAAAAAAGTAGAGTGCGTGCGGTTATTTTTTCTAGCCACCAAAATTATGTTTTTTTAAATACCTATTCCTAGTACTTCCCCGTCTTAGCCCTATAGATAAGTATGAATCATGAAAAATTAATTCGTAGTCTTTAAATAACATATAATTAAATTGAATTAATAATCTTGAGATGCGTCTGCAGCCTTTGGGACAATTTCGTCATACAAAATATACACAAAACCTAAAATTACGTAACTCACGTTGGAATACTTCTTTTACATTTAATTTTACGTAATTCATATATCCGGTTCCGATATTCTGTACTAGATTATTTTATGAATGGTTATATACACGCGAGCAACCGTTAAAATATTATTATTGACTTTATTTCAGTAATTATAGTTACGTAGAACTTGAATGACTTAAACACGTTATATCATTAAGAAAAATATTTTTTTATAAAAGATTAATTTTTTTCTTATTTATATTATAAACAAAACAATATTGTGGAGTGAAACTTAAAGTTGTTTAGTTTCTAGTTGCTATATTGTTTTTGAAACAAAAGTTTCAAGATTATTAATTATTGGTCAACTTTTAATATTGTTTGTTCCAAAGTAACACTATTATTAGAGTGAAACCAATAACCCTCACATTTATTATTATTATAGTCCATAAAGTTGTATCAATAGGTATGTATAGTGTTATTTAAATAGTATTATGATTTAAATAATCACGACATAAGAGTTATTTTCACTGAGATAAGTGGCCCGAGGTTGTAAAATAATAAAACATTTACGACGTTACAGCTGATTCACTTTCTTACTTTTGATAAACTGTCGTGGATAACAAAAACAAGAGTACAATAACAATTACCTTGTGAAAGGCACGATTACACTTTGGAAAGTAGATAAGATACCTTAAGATTCGGCATTAAGTAGGTGTAAATAAAAAACGAGTGAAATGGAACGTTATTTCTTTTGTAGAAAGCTAATTGAACCGCAATTATAATGTAATCTCTTTGATGATTGCTGTTACTTATGAATAGTATAAACTATGATTGCAAATACAATTTTAAGTACTAGTTGCGTTATGAAAATATTTTGAAAGACAATGAATTCGTTTATCTTTTATGGAGGACATTTTTAGCTTAGACTAGACTATTAGAGTACTAACTAGACAGACTATTTATAAAATTAAATTATATATACCACTGATATAGTGGACACGAATATATAATTGGCTATATATATCTGCTTATATACCCTCTATCGTTATATAGTTTAATTCCAAAATATTAAGTTCCAAATCAAATTTCAAATTTATGAAATTGATCTAATTTGATTCAAATGTCACCAGTATCAGAACACAATGATATTGAACTTTACGTAAAAATTAGCGCACCGATTGAAACCAAGGTTAAAACATAACAGTTCATTGCTAGAAGTAACAAGGTTAGACTACAATGATCTAGTAAATTCAAAACTAGTGTGCAAATAGTAAGATTTCTTTGTAACCTTGAACATTTGACATTGACTGAAATAATTAATTATCCGAAAACTAATTACTTAGGTGTATCAATGAGTCATAATAAGTTATAATTAAATTCTAATCGTAGTGTTAATTTCATTGTCAATACTTGTAGTTGTAATATTTGATTATATGATGTATAGTCTGACGCTTAAATAAGTAATTACGATACTTATATGTGAATGAAAAATTTTAATTATTTTCCTTTAATATACACACCCAAGACAGAAAGAAATACATTTTCTCAAGAGTAAACATTGAGGCGTATGGGTCAAATGAAATTTGGGACGCCACGTAAACTAAAGTAGAAACCGTTAAAAACTTTTCTAAACTGTACAGCGAATATAACTTATAAATTTGTATAAGAATTGAGACCAAATTTCCTTTTTAAATGTTTCTGAACTTTTAACGTGTCGTCACGTAAAAGTGTATCATTAATAGTTGATTAATTGTGACAAATTCTTCGACTGTAACCACTCCTGCATAATGCATATTGCGAGCGAATGTGCTTAGACAAATATTCACACTGTTTGATCTGAATTTATTTCAAGTCACGTTACTGGGTCGTTATACCATAACAGTATATCACGTATTGATAATATCGATATACACAACCTTAGCCTCATTAGCTATGTGACATAACTTATTACCTAACGAAAGACAAGGCTTTCGTCATCTACGCAGTTACGTACGGGGAAAGTGCAAGCAAGAATTGCCCGAAGTTAGTCTTGGTTTCAGTGTTTATTTATCTGGATTTTCATGCAAGACTTTACTCGGAAAAATTTGCAATGAATTATTCATGTGCAATGTTAATAATTGGAATAATGCAACTGTTTGGTATGACAGATATATTAGCTACGCAATATTATATATAAAAAATATTACAATAAGAATTAAAGATAAATAAATGGGAAGTAAATAGTGTTGTAAAACTAAACACTGTTAAAAGCATTAGTTAATACATTTAAAACATCAGAGGAGGCAGAGCAAGCAATAAATGGATAAAGCTGGATAACCCCTAAGACTTGACTCTACTGTCCAATAGCAGCGTACTGCTCAGTTAAGGCTGAGTTTTCTACTAATTGGGTAAGCCCATGATTGTTTTATGACAATTCATTCCATAATTAGTAAATAATCAATAAAGTATTGTGATAATAGCACACAAAAAATCAATTAATATATTTATGAATATTAAAATTAATTTTGAACAATAAAATATAAACGATACATGCGCATACATAGGTGATGATCACATTTCACCGGATAGCTACGCAGCTCGTTTCTTGTTCGGGCATTTAAGACAATCATGGGAAGCAGGAAGGATGATTACTCTATACATAACATAATTTAACATTCTTCTCTATTTCAAAATACATTAAACTTGGCCTGAGACCGGAACGTCATTAGATTGAGAAAGCAACATTGACATTAGTAGGCAATTAACTCCGAGTTCATTGCGCAATATCTCGCGTGCCCAACCACCAGCCGTGAAAGTAAATTCACATAGTTAAGTGTGCTAAACAAAACTTATGTAAGTTGTAAACGCTTCCGACGGAACATACCATTAAATCATTGACGTAACTTTAACCAAATTACCTCAATTTCGAGTCTTCGAAACCCCGTTTTAACTGATATGCGGAAATAATTTTAATGTTATGGTTTAGAGAGGAGCATAAAGTATGCGTGTATGCGGCTTTGAAATAAATGTGGGCACTTTCTTAAGAACGGATTCCATTAAGATAAAAATTTTGTACAGTTTACTTTTCTAGTACTGCTTAACAATTTTAATGGAATCATTTTCATAGAATTTGTTATGATCTTAGATATTATTTTTAATCGTCAAGAGGTTACAATGAAAAACCAAATATTGCATTTTACTCTAGGTATCATCAGGAAACAGAACTCAAAGATTTCTGTTTGACGCCATTTTTGGACTCGAAGTGCCTCTCCTGGATGAACAGAGCGTGGAAGATGACGAGGAAGAAACTACCCAGGTCAGGAATTGTTCATGTGGTACGTAGATCTATCCTTCTACTTTCTGTTCACATTTCTTTTTAGAACACTTTGCCTGAAATATATTAGTATGCCAATGAATGAATTTTTACTTTTGAATAGTTCTTTGTAGTTATTTACTCTGCATGATGTCAAAGATACATTTTAATTGGTTATACGTAAAAAGATTTCACGATTGCATGTATAATAGTTACATATTGTTCACACTTCAACATGTATATAGTTTGAATGTCATCTCAAGTGACTCGGTAATTAAGTTTGTATTGATAGTATTCAGGTGCACGCATTTTTCTAATTATTTTGTCTCACCTTTATATTCTAGAATGTGGCAGAGCGAATCCACTTCCTAGCAAAACCGGTGAGTAAATTAGTTCACTTTTGCATGTTTTACTTGTAGTTTCCTTATTTGGTTATTAACTAACTTCCTAAAAAAACGAGGATGTTGTCATTTTGGGGTGTAATTATTTTGTATTATTCATTTATTATGTCTCATTCTTTGAACTCATTTCGTTACATTGTATAATGACAGAAATCAGCAAGGTACTAATTAATGTTATGTATCTGCAAACTTACGACGTCTCTTTATGTCATTTAAAACTTCATAATTGAAAGCTTCAACATTATACGGAAGGAAGTAAGCTACGTAAAAGATCAATCACCCTGCAGTAAACTCGTCGTTTATCGCTTGCCAATCACTAATGATCTAATCATAAACCTGTAATCAAACTACTTTCGCTTTTCCAGACTGCGGAGGACCAAACCAGGAGAACCGCATAGTGGGCGGGTTTCCGGCGGGCCTCAACAGGTACCCCTGGATGGTGAGACTGGTGTATGATGGCCAGTTTCATTGTGGAGGCTCGCTCGTCACGAAGGAGTACGTGTTGACTGCTGCACATTGTGTGAGGAAGTAAGTATAATGTTCTGCATGGGAATTACGAGCTTTGCTTTTCTTAAACATAGTCTATGTAACTATTCTTTGATGATGACGCTTTAATGCGATGGCCAAATTCATTATGGAGACTTCCTCGTCTATAAGGGGTACGTGTTGACTGCCGCACATTATGTGAGTAAGAATTATTCTTAAGGATAATTACGAACTTGTAATTGTTGCATCCGTGTATAGTGAGATTGCACTTGGTATATGACGGCTTCTTCCAATGTGGACGCTCTCTAGCGATAAAGGAAAATGTTTTTATTGATGCACTTTGTATGAAGAAGGTAGTAGAGCAGAATTAACAAATTTTGGTCCTGACTCCGTAGGAGGGGCAGAGGGTGCCAACGACGCCTCGCCATTTCGCTCCGCCATTTATTATTGAACGTCACAAATATTAAGTGAGAGTAAAAATGAGCATTAATTTAGCTTTAAGTGTATTATGGTCATCTTTTTAGATAATGCTCATTGTTTGAACAAGAATTTGCATTAGCCTTTTATAAGATCGTCAAACAAAAAAAAGAAAGTTCAAAACAATGTATGTTAAGAAGCTTATATCTAAGTAATTTATTTATGAAATAATTCCGTTGTTTTAATGCATTTAGTACATTGATATTTCAAAGGTTTCCTTACATTGAATATATTGACACAACTAATTCACACCTTTAAAAATTTCAGATTAAAACGATCGAAAATCAGGATAATCCTAGGCGACCACGACCAGACGCTAACCACAGAGAGCGCTGCTATCATGCGCGCAGTCACGGCCATCATCAGGCACCGGAGTTTCGACGCTGACTCCTACAACAATGATATAGCCTTGCTGAAGTTGAGGAAACCCGTCACGTTCTCGAAGATCATTAAACCTGTCTGCTTGCCCCCTGCGAGTGAGTAAATACTTCTTCTTCAACTTATTAATAACTATTGCCTTTATTCTATATTTAGGCTGTACTAATCCTACTGCCTCTTGCGCACTGAACGGCTCTATATCGTAATCCTTAACGTAGTCCGTCAATGGCCAACAAGGCTCGTTAGATGTGAAAAACACTAAAGTGATTTGAGAAGCCAAATCTAGTTTTAAAATATCTGTTGAATGGTGCGTCGTGCCTATCCGTCGGTGCTAAAAGTATATGTATAGACGACGGTATAGCAAGGTAGCGTTCCTCTAAGCACTATGCTACGACAGAGTGAAGCCACTACACTCTGCCGCCATTCTCGCATTGCTCTATGAGTGAGTGTAGCCGCCGCCATACGCACTCACAATACAGAAGGCAAGAATAGAACGGTCACTGAACCAAACCACCCCTGCAGCGTCTTCTTCTACGACGGGCAGGATTCTTGCATTCCCGATCTAATAGTCGACATAACAGTGTTACAAGAAGAGACTATGCTGTATCGCTCTCAGTTAAATCATCACCTAAGGTCCTAAGCTTTACGCAGTTGCGCAGAAGAACTTATAATCGTTGAATTTCTTAAATATTTTTAAAATATTTTGTATTGAGGACAAAATAAGCTTTTCAGAATCTGTGATTAAATTAATTTTCGTAATTATGGTTTATCCTAAAAAGTGAGTGTAGTTCCTCTAAAACCACCAAAATTTAAGTTGGTGTCATGAATTATATTGATTCAATTACTTCCTACCAGATCTTACCTACCAACTATATTAATATAATAATCTCTAAATTACAGGTACAGAACCAGCAGGCAAAGAAGGAATAGTTGTGGGTTGGGGCCGCACGTCCGAGGGGGGTCAGCTGCCCGCCATAGTGCAAGAGGTGCGCGTGCCAATACTGTCTCAACAGCAATGCCGTGGTATGAAGTATCGCGCTTCACGAATTACGAATAACATGGTGAGGCTAAACCTTAAGCAATGATACACAAATAACAGTATAATAGCTCCCCTGACCGATTTCAGCCATGGTGGCCAATCTCAACGGAGACTAGCCAGCTGCGCAGGAGGTATTATAGTGCACAAGTATAGGCGCGAACACAGGTGCACTCTCTATTCCTTTACTCTCATAACCCGATGGGATGAGATGGTCACAAATAAAAGCTATATTGTTTAGCATCATACATTATGAATAAGCTTATGATTTATGACATTCTTGGTGATCACCATTTAAAATGGATTTGAATCATTAAAAAACTTTTAACAAAGTACCAACGATTGTAAAAATGTGTAGTAATGATTTGGGAATGCATTTTAAGAACTTTAACAGGCTGCTTAAATAGAGGTATAATAATTTGATTGTAACTAAGAACAAAGAAGAACAAAATTATTTTTTAAAATTGTTGACCTGGCTCCGTTGAGCTTTCTTTCGACTATACTAAAGAATTAAAACTATTATTTTAAACTATATTTAAAGCTGTTTTTGCTAAAGCATTTATAGTTGTAATAGATAAGTAAATCAACTACAATAGACTTAAGGGCCAATGATGATGATGATAATAAGGAGTAAGACTCAAAGTCAGAATAAAACAGCGATGTCGTTTTACTAACTCCTGACTAATTATTATAGCAAAATCTTTTTAGAATCAAATAACTATTAAGATTATTCATTTTCGTAATATTTTTATTAATGTATTATTAAAATTGTTACAGCTTTGCGCGGGTCGAGCGTCCACAGACTCCTGTCAAGGCGACAGTGGTGGTCCTCTTTTGGTGCAGCAAGGGGATAGATACCAGATTGTTGGTAAGTTTGTGGATCAAACTTGGCAATTAAATAGTCTTCTCTTCATACACTGCTTATGTCTAAATATTGTTGAATTTATGTGTCAACATGACATTTATCCGTAAAACCCGCAAAATTTAGTTATAAACCTACCTATTCTAATATGGTCTTACGGTCGTTTTCAACATTCTATGTATCCCTTGTTTGCTCATTAAAGTCAGACAAATCTATCAATTTGCACTTACTCTGATTTCAATATCCTAACGACGGATACATTTGCTATGACTTTTATCTATCTATTGTCATATAATCTGACATAACAATCTATCCATAATTATTGATACATTATTGAAAATGGTCGTTAATCATTGCATCAAAAATAGTCATGAGTCACGACAAAGGCAGTGTTAATCCTCTATAGATTATTTGATCTTGTGATCTGTCCTAAGAATCAGGGGGAAAAGTAAGTAAGGAAAAAGTCTAGATATTTCTCAGATAACTTTAAAATACCCAAATCTTGCAAGATCACACTGATCAGAATTTAATCACAGAGTTATCTAAGCCTATATTTGTTCTTTTCAGGTATAGTATCATGGGGCGTCGGCTGTGGACGACCGGGATACCCCGGAGTCTACACGCGAATTACTCGATACCTACCCTGGCTCAAAGCCAATTTAAGAGATACGTGTCTGTGTGCTAGTTAGTCTGTGTAATATATTCTGTTAATTAATAACCAACTCTATGTCCATAGCCATAAAATTCAAATTCATTATGCTATTTGTCTAGGTGTAGGTTTATGTTATATCACAAATTGTACATATTAATTAGTTTAAATATTTGTGCTTTTGTAAATTAACGCGTTTAGATTTTTAAACCATACAATTTGGACATTATTTAATAATATGTAGTTGTTTTGTATCAATTAATACCATAGGTTATTTTTATTGTTAAATGTGAAAGATTTTAAAATGGTTGCTTTTTACTTTTCAATGTTTGTTATTTTTATTCAGAAATATTAAATTACATTAAATCTTCAACATTCCGTTCCATAATGTTCAGGTTTTCATACGTTTCGTCTTAAATTTTGTTAATAATTTATAATTGTTGTTAGTTTTTATATCTTAGTTATTATTTATTATATAAGCGTCCGTCAGGCCGGTGGTGCAGATTACCAATAGAATGTAAGTCAACTGTAGAACTACCTACGTGTTCATTGTTGTAGTTGTAGACAATTATTAGTTATTTATATTTACTTTATTTTATATGTTATTCTTAAACTTATCTTCTACCTTAAGTAGTAGCCTGTGAAAGCATTATTATGCTTAAAATATTGTAATTGATGTTTGTATCTTCTGTCAGGAAAAAAGATTAATTTAATGTTCATAATTTTGCAGTTGAAATATAGGAAGACTTATAATTTTCACGTAAACTTTTAATTCTAGAGTTTGTATAAACCTGTACCGTTAGAATTGGATTTATTAAAAAATTCACTGTTATTTTGATTAGTGATGGCTTTGGGTATTTTTATATTTTTTATTTATATGTTATACTAGCTGATCCGCGCGGCTTCGCTCCCGTAGCATAATGTTATAATTTTTCCCGTTTTTTTCACATTTTCCATTATTTCTTCGCTCCTAATAGTTGCAGCGTGATGTTATATAGCCTAAAGCCTTCCTCGATAAATGGTCTAATCAACACAAAAAGAATTTTTCAATTAGAACCAGTAGTTTCTGAGATTAGCGCGTTCAAACAAACAAACTCTTCAGCTTTATAATATTAGTATAGATTAAGACCAAGGAGTCGTTTTACCTTTCGTGTAATTTTTGTTATAATTATTAATTAAATAAAGAACGCTCTTTAGGCTGTACCTGTGATCTACGTCACGATAAAATTATTTGTTGTGCTTTTAGAATTAAAATTATGTAGAATTAATTTATTTTTGCTCTTTATTTAAATAGTTACTTTTTAGATAATATTTTCTTTGTTACGTGCAAATTTCTGAATAATTAAACATTTATTTAAATTATTTGTAAATATTTAAAATGAATACATAAAATAAAGGTTATATTTAAAGTTTTTGTTTTAATATATCAACTTTCATGTTCATCATTTGATGAATGAAAATAATTATGACAGATTGTCCTTCTTCCTACTTATATCATAAATGTGAATGCTGGTAAAACTACAAGACGGGTTTTGATGTAATTTCGTAGAATGATAGTGTAGCTGGATAAGTTGACAGGCTCTTCAAATTCGAATTAACTAGAGCGAAGTCGTCGGTTTCATAAGACTTACCGAAAATCATATTGAAGCGCCAATATATTTAAATGTGTTAATGTTATGCAAAAACTTGCTGCGAAAAAAATGCTGCGCAAAATATACTTTCGAAATACGAGCATTACTACTTTCAAATGTTTATATGAATGTCGATTTTAAGATTAATTTGGTTTTATAATTTGTAGGCCGATATCCTGCTCCTGTCATTATTTTAACCTTTACTTTTTTCGGTCATTTTATTCCGACACCTGGGCCTATGTTTTGGTTAGGAGTTTGAGGTTTCTCTTATTATAACTGCACATAGAACTGCAGATCTGGCTGGTGGAAGGTCCTACCAAGGAAGATCTGTTTTTTAAAAATACTATTTTTAGCTATGAAAATACTGGAATTTTTTTTGGGTTTTACCCCAACTAAATCGTTTTGTTTACTTTTTCTATTTTTTAAACATTTTTCTACAACATTTTAAAAATTGCATTTTGCCTTATAATTATTTATAGGAAATTAATATTTTTAAAATTTTCGGGGTTTGTTTCAGTTTAGCCCCGTTGCTCACCAGCCTATAAGAAGAAGCATCATGCAATTTTTCAGCTTCTAACATCTTCCCAAAAAATGTTCCCTTTTAATTAATCTTGCTGGTTCTTCTAGAGACAGCCTTCCGAATCGGTGGTAAATAAAAAAATATCTTAATTATGCGAATGTATGTGACGATCTAAAAGCGCTTCGAAAAAGGCGATTTCGAAAATAAATGGTTTGACTTTGACTTTGATTTTAATCCCTATCATATAAAGTGGTCCCTATGAAAAAATTAAAAAAATAACAAACGCAAAAATCTCCACTTCGTAGTTCATCATAGGCGAACTACTGTAGTTTATATATTAGTTCTTAGAAATCCATCGCAACAAAGAGGCTTAAATTCAAAAGGTGTCGCAAAAAAACTAAAGATTAATTGTGTATCATAGGCTCTATGATTTAAGAAATAATAGTCGACCAGCAATAAGTACCATGAGTTAGATAACCATGTGATACTTCATCTATTTGATACGATATTACACTTGGTAGTTTAATTTTAACTATAGAGTCATACACTGTACTTCAGTTGAAGTCTGCTGTGATCGAAACATTATGATGATCTGCATGGTCTCATTCATGTAGCTGGCTTACGGCCGTTTTCAATATTCTATCTATCCCTTGTTTTGCTTACTAAAGTTAGACAAATCTATCTCCACTTACTTTCATTTCAATATCCTATCGACGGATAGCCTTTATGACTTGTGTCTATCTAACGTCATATAATCTGACATAGCAATCTATCCATAATCTTTGATACATTATTGAAAACGGCCGTTAGGCAACTCCTGTTTCAAATTGAATAATGTTTGTTTCATTAATTTTGGTTTATACCATTGCAGATAACATTTCGGGAATATTCACAGGTATCAGCATGGTAGTAGTCTCATGCTGGTTTTGCTAAAAAAGTTTCTGATTTGAAGAATATTTCCTCCTCTTTTGTGTTTTGTATTCCCTTCCTTTGTTGATTTATGGTAAAAAAAAAATCACATAAATATCTGCCACAACCGTGACCCGCGTGATTTGTTAAGTGGATGCAATCGAGAGTTTTGCTTGGAAAGTGTCACTTTCGCTTGTCTCTCGGCCACAAGGATGTAAGGAGACTTGCCATTTGTTTCTTATTATTGTTTTAAGTACGAACTTTCAAAAAACAAATATAAAGTAAGGCAGAGAAATTTTTGGCTGGCCTCAATGATTTTCATTTGAAGAAGACAATAAAAAAACATATTTTTCTTTTTAAAATAATACAAAAGTTAGACATTTAAATATTTTTTCAATATCCTTTTTGAAAAAATATTTAAATGTCTAACTTTTGTATTATTTTAATAAAAAAAAAAATATTTTGTATTATATAACAAAAAAAAACTAAATAAATAGCGACGGTTTGGATAGAATGTTTATTAACAATTGGAAATGGAAGAGCTTCAACAAAATATTTTAAGTAGCGTCGAATTTTACAGTTGTTTTCTATTTGTATTCTAATAGACAATCAAGTGGGGTGTGTAGTACCCAAATCACGTCCGTCCACGGAATATGGACGCCGTAACTCTCAGTGTAGGTCCGATAGCGAGCGCGCGCGACAAGTTCAAATGATGCGCATATCTTGCGCGAATTCTTAATTCGAATTTTTTATTTTTATTTTTTAATTCTTTAATCTATGCGTGATTATGGACAGCAGCATGGTGAAGTGCGTCGTGTTGTTGTTGGTGGTTGTAACTTTCGCTAGTTCGGAGGTTAGTTCTTGTTTGTTTATGATTATCTAATTTTATTTTGATGCTATATGGAACATTAATTAATTTTTTAATTTGATAATTATTAAATTAGCTTCAATGTTTAATGTTCAATCAATATTATTTTATTTAATTAATACAATTTATAATATTTGATTGTGTCAAAACTTAATAATTGTGAATATTTTCAAGGAATTGTACTATTGAATTCTCAACAGTTAAGTCTGAGAGTTAATTATTGTTTATTTAAAATTTAAATGCAACAACTCGCACTTCGCCAGCGTGATGGACTAGATATAGCCGCACGACACATACATTTGAAAAAACGGTTGATAGAAAGACGAAAAATGAAACATAATATAAACTATATTACAAGATTTGTTTTACATAGGTTGTTCCATAACAAATAAAAATAGAAATCTTTTGTGTTATGATTAATACCAAAGTTCGGGTTTATTCAAATATCAGATCTTGGCGCTTTTGGCCTTTAATTCAAGAAATTCTAGTTCCATTAGCCACATTTAACATAAAAGTTTTTTGTACATTTTGAAAAGGATCCATTCCAGATTGATGTATTAACCATTAATAATGACACGGCCATATTGATTTTATTAAATGTTTTTAAGCGTTTATACTTGATCACGTTCGACAACATTTTCAGTACCCGAAGATCATCTGACTAACAAAGCATATAAAGCATCGCAACTATGACCAAGAACAATATAAATGAGATTTCATTGAGCAGAAAATCGGCCTTGGGGATGTAACCACCATCCAACAAAAAATCACCAAAAACCCACTGTTTTAACCCAATTTTACTGTTTTACGTATGGTGTGGGGATGTAGTGATATCGCCGCAGGCTGTATTTTCATAAAATTACCTACTCTTTTTTATCGTTTTCTTAAACCCTGCAGTACTGCACTGTGTTTCGTGCGGTGAGTGGGTGTCCGGAGGCCTGTATTCTCATCCCATTCCTCTCCCATCCTATTCTAACTCCTCTCCCAAGTTCCTATCATTAATCCTCTCCTTATTCCCTCCCCGTTCTTCAAGCCGGCAAGGCATCTGCGACACTTCGTTGTAGATGTTCACTTAATAGCAGGTGAACCGCATGCTCCGCTTGCCTGCTATAGCATAAAAAGACCTTCCTTAAAGATGGCTAGATAACTGCGACACTTTTGATATTGCCTGGACTGCGTTCTGCTCAGACGTTAAAAAAGTATGAAGACATGACTGATTACATAAAGAAAAGTATGTAGAACATGACTAATACATAATATTGTTTCTTATAGGTCGATACAGATCGAGAGTCTCGAGGCATATTCTCTAAGAACTTCTTCGGAGGAGTATGGGGTAACCGTCCACCGCTGTTGGAGGCAAACCAGCTCAGAACAACTTGTACCTGTAGTTAGTATCAGACTTTTTCCAGCTATATGTACCAGGAAATATTAATCACGAATAATGAATGAGAGGCTCTGTTAATAATGCACTGTTTAACTTTTGCTACTTGGTTGCATTATGAAATGTGCATCCTTATTACGTAGAAATAGAAATGTTTGCTATATTTAATAATTTGATATTTTTTCTGATAGAGTTCTTTTTATTGCCACTATTGTAGTTTTTTAAACGAAACGTAGAACTACAAAAAGTGATTAATATTTATTTACTAAATTTCATAGAAAAACGTAGTAAAATTAATAAAAACGTGATTTCAGAATGCGGTGAAAGAAATGAGGTGTCACGTATAGTAGGAGGTTCTGAGGCGAGCTTGAACGAGTTTCCTTGGATGGCCAAACTTACCTACTTCAAGCGATTCTACTGCGGTGGCATGCTCATCAATGACAGATACGTGCTAACTGCCGCTCATTGTGTGAAAGGGTAAGTGTTAGGTGCACTCTTGCTTAAAGGTTTACTACACTATTCAATTTAAAGGACGAGAATTTTGAAGTAACGCGTACTTACTCCCTTATAAGCGAAACCCTGCATTAGGGTACGCGCCCAGACGTGCCCAGACATTCGATAGGGCCTAGACGCGTACCCTACACGCCCAGACTTTCGATAAAGCTCTTATGATTGGGTAGTCTAATAACCCGATTTATTAACGAAGATCGTAATGCAAATGGTAAAATAAGAGTTGATAGTTTAGTAATATTTCATTTTATGGAATGAATGAAAAAAATCTGTTTCTAACGGATTTTATCTTAACTTTTAACGCGGTTTTTGAGTTACTTCAGTTTCTTTCAGGATCTTTAATTGATGAATATGTGCAAGTGCATCTTTATCACTCCCAAGTAGAAAAACAGAGATAAAACCAAACTTACAAACAAGATTTCTCCATACTTCTAGTACGTACTGCTATTAAACTATGTTAATTTATTGTAGGTCACGATATTACTTGCAATTTCATATAGAATATAATAGTGACTAGTGAAATTTTATGAATAACTCTTATGTATTTTATGACATGCACAAAAGTTTATTGAATTAAGAATTAATTAACATTTTTGCAAGTTCAAGCTCAGGTTACTATTAATATTTTCCCTCGCTACTTCTTTTTCAATTTCAAAGTAAGAGATTTACTGTGCCTCTAATAAACATAACTGTACCTAGCTCTAATTGATATATTCACCCGAGCAGAATTAGTACGCTTTTTTTATTAAGCAAAGCCCGAGCCTGTCTATTGTTAAATAAATCATATTTGAACTTACAGTCTACATAAAAACTACTACCTCATTTTTTTACAGCCTAGCTAGCGTTAGTTTGCATCATGAATTATCATCTAATATTATAAATATTTGTTTGGTAAAGTTATGCGACTTATGCCATACATAACAGTAAGCTACATTTTCAGTCGGTAATGGAAGCTATATTTTATTGAAAGACCGTAAATAGTGTGAGCGTGGGTGACGCGTGTTGCTCGTTCGTTTAGTTCGTTATTTATATTTACATACAAGATTCTAACAAACAATGTCCTAAAGGACAACAAAATATTTTGTTTACCATCCTTCCTTACAAAACCTGTTCGTGAATCACAATTATCGGCACACAAAATAAAAACTTAAACCCAATATCAGAAAGGGCATTATTGCGTGACATCAATTTGCTCCTCTGAGATTTATCAAACGTCAATTTGGCGACTCTAATTAAAGTCAAGATATGCAATAAACCACAATTCTTTTTCTTTTTAACTGCAATATTTTCCTTAACAGCTTTTGTAGAAATAACAGATGCGGAGGCTCATTAGTGATTTCGACGGAATTTCGCTTTCTTTTGTTGATTTGGGATTTTTATTTTTTGTTCTTTTTAACCGACTTTCAAAAAAAGGAAGAGGTTATCAATTCGACCGTATTTTTTATGTACTTAATTAATCACTTCAAACTCAGCGTACAACGTTATTGTAAGCAAAAATAATGGATGCAAGATTAGGTTCATAATTAGTATGTAGTGGTATTTTTGCGTATATTTAAAATGAAAACAATGCCCTCAGGATGATATCAAGAGAAAATGCTGAGAATAAAAATTCAATTAATTGTTTTCTACTATTGGATACATTAATAATATTAGTTCTCAATACTTTCGATGTTCGTATGGTCAAGGGATAAGTACTTAATGCGTAAATAATTACTTTTGTTTTTAATTTTGATAAAAATGTTTACTCAACAATATATTTTTAACATTTCTTTACCGATGCAAAATCAGTTTGATAAAAATAGGAATGATCAGTTATTAATTTCATTTGATATACTATATCCACTTAAAAAACTCATGTTTGATCCGAGAATCGAAGATGGCATTGGCCTATTTTGCGAGCTTCGAAGCTAAGACTTTATGAAGAATGCAGGCGTGTTTGTATTTTTTCGCTTATAGGAATCTGTTATGGTACATCCCAGATATTTAAATTTCGCACTTCCCTATATGGGACCTATATGGGGAGATGCAAATGAATAAAAAATAGAATTAAGTTGTTTGACAAATAAAAAAATGTTTATTGAAAACAAAATAAATTGCAAAATAAATAAATACATTACAAACTATTTACAATGATTAAAATCCGAAAAATCATCAACCGATTGGTTCAACATTGTCTTTTGGTGCAATGTCCTTCCTTCCAGTAAAATTTTCCTACATTTTCATTTCGATCAGCTCTATGCATCTTAAGTGTCATGTAATTTTTATTTGCGAAAACCGTTCTCGTTTGTTTTTTGTATTTTTAAATAATCGGATGATCGTTCGGGGAAAATGGGTAAAGATGGATGAATCATATTTCTAAACCACGTAAACAACCAACTCGATAATACAACGTTTCCATGAAATGTGTGTTAAAAGTTAAAATATAATTAAGGCTAATAGCAATTGATTAATCCATATTAAATCAACTGTAATTTTTAATTGATATGCGTATATTAGGGTTAATGGCAGATATATATTTGAAACGTTTGAATACGTGATGGCATATTAATATTATTGAAAATAAATATTCATACATTCTTATATTAACACAGACGTGCGTTCAATTATGATTTGTAATTATATTTGTCGATAATCTTTGTACCTAAAATATGAAGTCTTTATTTTGAATTTGCTTCAATGTTGTGCAATAAAATATAATAACCTTAATGTCGAGACATAAAAATAAAGTAAACAATAAAAAAACTCAGGTATTATAGGTATTTGGCCCTTGCCCTTTACAGATGCGTCATTGCTAAAATTTGAAGCAATAAAACTTCATCAATGTTCTATGGAGGACATTAACAAGATAAGATCAGGCTAAATCAGCTTT
>LQNK01000778.1:80201-92233 GCA_001586405.1 Phoebis sennae | reverse complement strand
ATGATACTTAGTATGAAATTTTATTTTTTTACATGAAAAATAAAATTAAATGTTATTATCGGCCAATATTAATAAGAACACATAATCTGTAATGTGAAATATTCTGTATAAATGCATAAATTTTCAAAATTTTTAAATAAAACCGTAATAGTACTATACCGTTGTAAACCTTTGATTTTACATGATGTGCCACATTCTTCCATGGAAATAGGTGGAAATTTGAGTTCAGTTCACACTATAGACCAGTCTATCATCAGTTCGATAGACCAATAATTATGGACCCGGAAATCTCACGTGAGGTTGGTTAGTCCCTAAAAAGTTTGGCCACCATAGCTATAATTTGGCACAAAAGTAATTGTTCTACTTTTAGATTTATTTTAAATTAATAAAATAATATTTTCATAGATAAGTATTTGAGAATATTAGAGAAATGTGAGAATATTGTAATGGCATACGATAAAAGTGGATATTAAATTTCATGAAGGTTTATGCATTTATACACAATACATCACATTAAAAATTATGAATTATTTTTAATATTGACCAATAATAACATTTAATTTTATTTTTCTTGTAAAAAAATAACATTTCATACTAAGTATCATTCTTGACGTATCATTAAAAAATGTCCCAAATTGATTTCAAATTGCAATATTTTTTTTGCTATAGGGAAAAACCATAAGTTTTATACCATTTTGAAATTGGTATTAAATACAGAAGTTTTTAAGTTCACTGACCGTCCCAGTGTACTACATTTTTTTTAAATCACAGACTATCAAATCTGACCTCAAAATTTTACTCTATACTAAACTTGAAATAAATATTTTTTTTCTTCCGTTGTATGATATTTCTATTAATATCTAATGCATGTATCCAAGAAAGCAACTCATAAAGAAAACATAGTAAAAAAATTATGAAAAACAAATAAGAATTACGGCCACAGTAATAAAAACCATTGGGCGAGGTCAACATTTTTGAAAAAACTACAAAATCCCCAATATCTCAAAAACAGTGATATTTTCGTATGACCTATATTGGGTTTTTTTGATAGATTATTAGCTCAGCTATCATCCCCCAAGAGATGCTTCACTCATTACGGGACACCCTGTATATGTTTACATACTGTGTATTTGTGTGTGAATGTACGTTTCTAGTAATTGATATGCCCATTAAACGGAATATGCTCATATTTTTGAAGTATATAATTTATTGTTAGATACATTGCAGTAATAAATGCCAGAAAACTTAGTGGGTTGACTATGATCAGTTGAAAAAATTTTTGATGTTTATTCTTTATTAATATAGTACTTTGTTTTGAATTTGCTTCAATGTTGTGCAATAAAATATAATAATGTTTAATACCTTAATGTCGAGACATAAAAATAAAGTAAACAATAAAAAACTCAGGTACTACAGGTATTTGGCCCTTGCCCTTTACAAATGCGTCATTGCTAAAATTTGAAGCAATAAAACTTCGTCAGTGTTCTATGGAGGACATTAACAAGATAAGATCAGGCTAAATCAGCTTTTATAAACATTCAATAAATATCTAATGTGCGTCTTAATTGCAGATGAAATCGTAAATCATTTAAATACGGGTCCGACAACCTGAGAATGGGAAAACAAGCCCAAAAATAATATGTTGGACCGAATCCGTAAATTCAAATATATAGAATCAGTGCGTTCACCTTTAAACCGGCTAAGAGGCTGGCTTCAAACCAAGAGTTCAACATCCTCTATAAATGTCCACTTTGGGTGTGTTTGTGGAACCTTTTAATGCTTTTTTGCGGATTTCATATTGATTGTGTGATTTGATCGAGCAAAATCGTAAATGAAGAACGCACTCTGCGTCAAGGAACGTAGGCTTTGTTTTGTTTAGGCATTCTGAACACACTTGGATTACTTAAATGAAATATCAACATATTAATTATTACTATATTATATGTATATTCTAATATAAGTTTAATATATAAAAAAAATATCGAGATAAGAACGAAAAGAACCAAATGCATATATGGTATTGAAGAAAAATAATATCCAAAAACAGTTGAAGGCTACAATACAAAAGAATAAGAATAAGAGAAAGCGTAAATGAGGATATTAATAGTTTTCCACAGTTCGTGCCGTGTCACTTTCGCCCGATGTCCTCACTAATTTGTTTTGTAATGACATAATGAGTAACTACTGTAATGATGGCCGAAATGATAAAGTTCACGCACGTAACTGGAATTTTAAGTGTAAATACAAATGTCATACTGTTATCATTAAAGAAATTCCAAAAGTGAGAATCTCCATGCATCTTTTTCGAAAGTTCTTTATGAGCAGTTATATCACAAATTACAATTGAATTTTTCGTTCATTTAAAGTTAATTTAAGTTTGCAAGGTTAAGCTAGAAAACCAGAGGAATGTCAACTTGCTTGTTATCATTCATCGTTACTTCTTATCTCAATATCTCCGTGACAATGGGTCCTAGACGATTTTTTTTGACTAATATTTTTAACACTATAATAAATATACAAACCAATTCAGATAGTATATTGTCTAATGTTAACATTAATGTTAAAATGTCTTATTCAATACCAACAGAAGAACGAAATGTTAAAATGTAGAGAAATCCTAAGAAAAAATATTAGGAACTTTAGTCCATTAACAAACTTGAAAAGAGCTGAAATATTTAATTAACTTTCAAAAGCTTTTCGTTCTTTTGAATATTTTCTTACCAAAATATGTAGTTCCATCGAAAAGTAAAAGTTCCATATAGGTTATGTAAAAGATGATATGGTACCCGATATCTATTTGTGTACAAATAAATATTTTTCGCCGATATATCTACGTCAGCAAATATTACAATACTAGGGCTATTTAATATTATTGCAACCATTTCCATTAATTAATATTCCTAGTGGTAGTATCTAAGGAAATACATTTTCAGTAGGAGAATTTCTATTAAGAAGAATTAATAAATCTTATTAAGTATCAAGTAAAGAGCCGTATGTTTTTTTTTAAAACCCATATCTTCACCATTTCAGGTTCATGTGGTTCATGATAAAAGTGACGTTTGGAGAGCACAACCGCTGCAACACCACCATTCGTCCAGAGACCCGCTTCGTCATCCGCGTCATAGCCAACAAGTTCAGTTTGACGAACTTCGACAATGATATTGCGTTGCTTCGGTTGAACGAAAGGGTTCCGATGTCAGCCACCATCAAGCCGATTTGTTTGCCAACTAATCCATGTAAGTATTTTCAGTCAATATGCTTTTTGGATCACCTGATTTGGTATTGATTTTGACTGTGTGTCAGATGTTTGATTCATGAAAAAAAGTGTGTAATCTTATGTCTTATGGGTTTCTCTTTATCTTCTAATTCATTTGTTTACTTAATGGTATATTTTCTGCTTCATCAGCTAACCTATACGTCGGAGTGAAAGCAGTAGCTTCAGGCTGGGGTACGCTCACTGAAGAAGGTAAGGTGTCCTGCACGCTGCAAGAAGTGGAGGTTCCTGTCATCAGCAACCAGGAGTGCAAGAACACGAAGTATACGTCAAGTATGATCACTGATAACATGCTGTGCGCTGGATATCCGAGAACTGGGCAGAAGGATTCGTGCCAGGTAACAATCTTTGCAGTTATTGCAAAATTTTGTCTTGAGAATCTCGCATTAATTTCTAGCATTCATAATACGAATACTCGTATATCAGAATAATGAATTATTAAAACAATTACTGGGAAATAGCTATTTATTACTCGAGGGATCATTTCGGCAAGAATTGAGCAAAAACACTAAACTAATTAGTATTACTGAACTGCTAAGCGCAAAAGTATTACAGATATAATTAATTTATTAAAACTTTCTTTAAATTATTTTTATTGGAGTTGGAGGTCACTCTATGTAAAATCTATACTTGGTGGAATTTTGTAATGGCTGAAGGGAAAAAACTCTAAATACTGTAATAGGATATTTTACTCCGCGTCCACTCTTTTATTCATGAAAATATTATGCAGCAGAATTACCCTCTTTCGCCTACGGGTAGAGATGAGATGGCGACACTCGTGTTCTAACGTCGTCACACGGGTAAAACTATCTGGTATCTATGGTAAACTATCCCGATGTTAAATGGCATCGAAGAAAATTGCATCAATTTTTTTCGGAAATCATTAAATGCAGTTTTCTTTCTCATCAAAAATGAAGTAAGGTTTTGTTTGAGTGACGATTTTATATTTTACATTACAGGAAAATTTCACCCTGCATCAATTCGAATTTTTTTACTAAAGTTTGATTATTGATTATTTTTTTTTATTTTGTTTTAGGGAGACAGCGGTGGCCCTCTCATCACAGAGCGAAAGAATGACAAACGCTACGAGTTAATAGGTGAATATTTAAAACTCCTTAAGTAAACCTTTCACAAGTTACAAGCATCTAAATATTGTTGTTACAAGGTGTTAAGTGGGTAAACATTCCAGTCTTTACTACTTGAGTGTGTTTGCTTTGCATGCATTGGTAAAGTTATAATGGGTGAGAAAGCTATTATTTTTAGGCTTTCAATATATTCTAAGGTTTCGATAGTCTTCAGTGATTATAAAGTTTCATTTAATTGTTTGTAATTTTTAAATATTTATTTATATATTTTTATTATTTTATATAACTCATGATGAAATTTTCATTGAATGGCTGTGTGGTTATAAGATTATTTTTATCAGTTTTATTATGATCCTAACAATGATTAGATTTCAAAAAAGAATTTAGTTTAACCAGACTTAAACCAAATTATAATGTTAAGGTTATACACGATACGAGCGTTAGACGTGATTGCGTAAATTTTACTATTAGGCGTAGAAATCTTTATAACTTGAGACTTATTCTTAGATTAACTGATAACATTTTATTGTTATACAGACAAATATACAGCTATAGTACTTGACGTCATTTTTCACTTATTTGATAGATTGTTGATCCCATTCATAACGTTGATCTTAGTACATATTTTATCCAACATATTTCCTAACCTAATTGTCTGTTGCTGGTTTTCGTATGAAAATACAAAAATACAACAAGCCTTGAAAAGTTTTTATTATGGACGCTGATTGATTTTGGACACTTTATTTAATTATCATATTAATAGAAAATACTAATTCGTTTAAAATATAACAAAATTGTTTATTTTATATTTCCAAGGTATATATTGATTTTCTTTCCGAACCGGTGGTAACTTAAAAAATGACTATTCATAAGTACTTTGTAAAAAGTTTACATGAATAAAAATATTTTCTATTCTATTCTATTCTAATATTTTTTTATTCTAGGTGTCGTGTCTTGGGGTAACGGATGCGCAAGAGTTGGCTACCCCGGTGTTTACACCAGAGTCACAAACTATTTGGACTGGATCAAAGAAAACACTAAAGATGGCTGCTACTGCTCCGAATAATACTCCATTGCCATTAATATAATATTTATTTAATATTTATCACATTATTTATTTTCGTATAAGCATCGGAGTAAAATTTAATATTAAGAGTTCTGACTTTTATAATATTTATTGACATTGTGATAATATGTTATTATATATGGGATTTTAAGACTAAATAACAAGATAATGAAATAATTTTCATAGCTTTATAATCTTTGATATGAATCGATAAATCTCTTATTATATTAATTAAAGTTTAAATTGCTTTTGGTTAATACTTTCAAAAGTTTCAGGGCAGTTTATGAAGTAATTTTTTTCAGTTACTAATAGAATATGATGTATTTCGTGTAAATCATTCTTAACGCATTTAAGTTACCAAAAAATTTACCATAGGAACTTCTTCGTATGTGTAGTATAATATTATTTTGGTCAATAATTGATTTAGTCGCGAAGATACGTATTTACATTGCCATAATATTTGAAATAAGTCGTAGATTATTTTGTAATTATTTTTTAATAAATAAAAAATGATCTCCAATCTAGTTTCATTTCGGTCACATCCTATTATTTTCATGCATAATATATTTTATACTAGCTTCCGTCCACGCCTTCGCTCGCCTCAAATATGGGGTCTTTAGGTCAATAAAAAGGACCCATTCAAAAAAAAACCGGCTAACAGCCTCTCTGTATGCGGAATTTCATCAAAATCAGTTCAGTAGTTGCAACACACAAACATTTGGATGTTTGTATAATGTTCTAATGTTCTAATGGGCATTTAAACATCTACTTTCAAATTCATAACATTTAATTTTTTATATTATATAGCATCACCAAATACTAGCTAGGACTGCTTCAGTGGAACCGCCGACCGGCTTTTCGGTGGTTAGCGTTAGCGGTTTAAAATCCTCCCCATAATCCGCTCTAATAAGGGACTTGGGACTACTTGAAAATAGAAGACGCATAGTTGTATCGAAGTGCTATTTATTTTAGAATATAACCTCAATTGATAGATGTTGCCCAGCCCATAAATGTACTTTTTTTGTAAAAATATATATATTTTTGCATTATCAATAAAATTAGGCATTTTATCCATATGTGACTTACCCCAAAACTCTACCCCTGGGTATCGTAAGACGTGATAAAGGGTAATTCAGCTGCATAATATCTTCTTCAGTAATCAATGTGAGAGCCAAGCATTGCACAATTGGGCTAATTTCGCGCTGGTGACATTACCATCACCCAGAAGAAAATCAGCGTGAAGCCCAGAAGCCTGTATTCCCAGCCAATTTCTCTCCCTTCCTATTCTACTCCTCTCCCAATTTACCTATCATTAATCCTCTCCTTATTCCCTCCCCTTTCATCAAGCCGGCAGGGTATCTGCGACACTTTGATGTTGTAAATGTTCATTGCTCCCCTTGCTAGCATGACATGGAAAAAATATAAAATACCCAAATATATAAAGTAAATAAATATTAGATACCATGTTCGATATGTTTCGTTTGTATTATTTTAATGTGTATGCCCAACAGGGGAACATAATTTTTTGGATAAGTACGCAGGAGATATTATAGTGCACACGTATGTGCACAAACACAGGTACACTCTATTTTCCTTTACTCTCTATACATAAACACATTGGGCCTGTACCCACTGTGAAAGAAAAGAAAAAAAAACACTTATTCAAATATCACACACACAATTATACAAGAGATAGAAAAAGTTCTCTGATAGTAATTTATAAAGCGACTATTTCAATTTTTACACAAACATTTGCGTCATCCATGTCCCAAAGAACAATAAGAAAATGTCGTTCATGTTCAACATCATTTTCTGTCGAAAAATCATATTTACAAACGAAAGCCAAGGCTAAAGCGAAATGTAATTAATTAGCGACTGAAAAAACACTTAATTTTATTATTTTCAAAACAAAAAAAATGTAAAAATATATTTTGAAGGAAGAACGCGTCGATGATTTTTTGTGCATTTTAATATTTCTAAACTGATCATAGGACAAAAAGATATGGAACCCTAATAAGGTGACACATAGATACTTATATACCGGTCTAACAACTCATAAATCCGTTATAACAAGTCTACAGATCATAATTAAGTGTGACATTTTAAAAACTTTGTGTTGCTGATTCACTATTTTATAGCTTCATTAATAATCGTTTATTGAACAAAGTGTGAATCAAACTTATGGTTATCACCAAGAACCTAATCAAATTTTCATGATAGTGTCCAGGAGCGAAATTTAAATTGCAGCTGGTCAAAATCTATAGTATTTTTGACCTTTTTTATGAGTATACATTATAAAGCATTGGTCGAATATATGAAAATAATTTTGTTGATTTTGATAGCTCTCCTTTTTATTGCAGAGCAAGTACAGAAGCATGTAGGTCACCTGATGTTAAGTGATCACCACCGCCCATGAACACCTGAAACACCAGAAGTGTAACAGGTGCTTTGCCGCCTGTTGGTTTTGAGGGACTTATAGGCTCGTCTATTGAAGATCCCAATTTAAGTTAAATTAAATTTTAAATTATTAAATTATATAACAATTTTAATGTAAATAATCAGGCTCTTGAATGTGTACAGTCGCTGGATAACAGTGATACTAACAAGTAAAATTATGTATTTGAACGAATATAAACAATTTCTATTTTGTTGTAGGTACAAAAGATATCCAGTCCCAATCTCAAAACTTTTCGATAATCTATAAAACATTTTTCCTCTTAAGAATAAGGAAAGGAGCACGCGGTATACCTTATATAGGCGACGTTACAATAGAAATGTTTCGGATGTCGTGCTAATACCATGAGAAAGGTTCAGGATTAGAAAGCATTTATAACGGCCAAGGAAGATAGCTAGCAAGGGAATATGGACGTGCATACGTTTAAAAATGTAGTGAAAAGTGAAAAAAAAAGAGTTATAATTCTTAACGTTAATAATTTCCCACATTGTATTGTACAATTAGTGCAAAAGCTATGCATTGCCAATGCTTAGTTGCACAGTAAATACTAATCATATGCGAATTTAGCACTCAACTGTTTAATAATATCTAAGCCACGATTCATGAATATGTAATAATGTATCTTTCTGTTTGAAGACAAAGTCGCTCTTTTACTGTGAGCTATAGAGCATAAATTAGCCGTAATAATAAATATTGAAACATGAGGTCAACGATCCGCGCGGTCATTGCCAAATAAATACACCTTAAGACCAATAGGTAACTAAAATGTCGCTCCTAAAAGCGGCTTTTAATCTATACGCTTACCATTATCTTTTTGCCTAACAATACAGACGTAAAATCGGGTTTAAAAGGTTTTAAGATTGTGTTCGGAGTGGCAATAATTTTCGTGTTTTAGTGTCATGCTACATTTTAGGGTGCCCAATATTCATAAGTACATCGGGACCCAAGTTTTGAGTTAGTGTATTAAAAACAGTGAACCTGATGCGCATGAGTGTAAAATTGTTTTGAATAACTGTGATTGTTACATAAAAATTAATTCGTTTGCATTGCGTGTGTTAACCGTGTAAT
This sequence comes from Phoebis sennae, assembly GCA_001586405.1. NCBI lineage: Eukaryota > Metazoa > Arthropoda > Insecta > Lepidoptera > Pieridae > Phoebis > Phoebis sennae. Next base: position 83,285 of record LQNK01000778.1, on the reverse strand, counting down.
GATGTGGTTTAGTGTTTATATTATTATGTGTGTTCTTGTTGGTACAGGAAAATCGTTTAGTAAGGTAAATTCGGGATTTGAATGAACTTCGGGAAATATTAATTGCATACCTTACAGCTGAGAAATTTATATTTGTAGTAAAATTAAGGTTCAATTCGTCTTTCATAAATAATTTTGTTAATGTTTAAAAAATATAACATCAAGTACTAAGGCGCAGCTTAAAGCTTACATGTCGTATGACATGAACAATTTATGTCATACTTTAAAAATTCAAGTAACTAATTTTATTTTGCAGGAAGCTTTTAGATTAAATGCAGATACGCAAGTGTATGACAAACTTGCCGAAAAGGAACTTCCACCCTGTAAAGATTGCAGTAAGTACATACAATTATAACGATTTAAACCTTATTTTTTTACTTAAAACCTTATATTTTTATGTCACGTTGAATATATCGCTATTTGAACGATATTTTCGCGGTATAGTGCAAAAGAATCAAGGCTTATAAGTTTTTGAATATGAATCTCGTTTATGTTTCTTTAGCAGGGGAAAGGTTAATGGGATATATATTAGCATAAAATAGCATTTTGGATAGTATCATACGTTCGAGGAGTTAGAGTTTCTAGTATCTCTTTACGCAGGGCCGGTTGATGGTCTTCTTTGACATCAATATGTATAGAGAGTATTTTCCTACCGATTTACCTCGGTTGAAAAAAAAATATCGAAATTGCTATACAGAAATGTCTTAAAATGACAACATTTTTAACAGGGTATTTAAACCCAAAATTCGTTTTAGGGTAATATATATTTGAATAACAAGATAAACCTACTTCATTTCCTTATTAAATGTGCTAAATTGTAACACCTATTTGAATGAACCTAATGAACACAACATACGTTGCGCGGCACTTATTCTACCATTTTGTGTATTTTTTAATTTTCTCTTTGTTTCTTCAATGAATTTGTGATAAAGAAGTTATGAATTGATCAGGTTGTGGAGAACGCAATGAAGAGCCGCGCGTAGTTGGAGGCTCAGGGTCCAGCGTGAATGCATTTCCCTGGATTGCGCGCCTCATCTACCACAATTCGTTTGGGTGTGGGGCATCTCTGATCAATGATAGATACGTGGTGTCAGCGGCTCATTGTGTTAAAGGGTAAGAGTTATACTTGTAAAACTTTTCTAGATATAAAATTAACATGCAGCTATTTGAAACTACTGAAGGGCTGTTTTACTATGTAATATTATATATGTGAAAGTTTGGATATGTTTGGATGTTTGTATGTCAATCACGTCGCAAATTTCATGAAATTTTGTATACAGGTAGCACAAATATTCGGATTAGATGATAGGCTGCTATTTTCCTGGAATTTTCACGAGTTCGGGAATAATGCAGTGAAACCGTGGGACGTTAACCGCTAGTTAAAAATAAATATACATAAAATAGTCCTGAAGTGGCTGAATCTATATTACTGAATATGTGGTTACATTAATATACAAATTTGGCGTACTAAACAAAAAGTTTGTAATATTTATAAGCATTTTTAATTAAGCGCAAAAACACAGAATACCGGCGATAACATTGTAATTTTTTTTCACTCGGTTTTCCTGAATGAATACGTGGAATATTTAACGGAAGTGATTTCATCTATTTCTACTTACTAGTATTAATTTCATTTCACTCAGAAATTAGAACTCAGGACACTAGAACTACTACTTAACTTAAAACTTATCTCTGGGAAACTATTTTGTAATTTTTAATTTCACGTATATGTACTTCGTAATTTTAGGTATATTCTAAAAATCACGATCAAGTTTGAAAATATATCAACGTTTACAGATTCATGTGGTTTATGTTCCGCGTGAAGTTTGGGGAACACAACAGATGTGAGTCGAAGGCAATGCCTGAAATGCGATATATCACGAAGATAATAGCACACAACTTCACCCTTACTGAGCTTTCGAACGACATCACGTTATTGAGACTGAATAAGCCTGTAGAATACAACCACGCTATCAGGCCTGTTTGTATACCGCCTATGGAAAGTAAGTATACTTCCTAGTAATATAACAATTATAAATTCACAACTTTATCCTTATTGAGCTTTCAAACGATATCTTTTCATTGAGACTGAATTAACCTGTAAAATACAACCACGGTATCAGGCCTGTTTGTATACCGCCTATGGAAAGTAAGTATAACTCCTAGTAATATAACAATTATACATTCACAACTTTATCCTTACTGAGCTTTCAAACGATATCTTTTCATTGAGACTGAATTAACCTGTTGAATACAACCGTGCTATCAGGCCTGTTTGTATACCGCCTATGGAAAGTAAGTATACCTCCTACCAATATAACAATTATACATTCAACTTTATCCTTACTGAGCTTAGAAAAATCATCACTTTATTGAGACTGAATAAACCTGTAGAATACAACCACGCTGTCGGGCCTATTTGTATACTTACTATGGAAAGTAAGTATACCTCATAATAACATAACAATAATACATTCACAACTTTATCCTTATTGAGCTTTCAAATGTCATCACTCTATTGAGACTTAATAATTAATTTAGGGAATAAAATCATATGATCAGGCCTGTCTACATATCGCCTATGAATAATAATATACTTAATGTTTTAATACGTGGATGTATCTTTACCCTGATTGAGCTTATCATGGCACAGCACAATCATTCTATTGACACAGAAGAAGGCCGCGGAATTCAAACATGCTACCATGCTATACCGCCTATTCAAAGTAAGTTTCCTTGTAATGTAATTAAAACGTCATCAACTTTATCTTAACTGATCTCTCCAATATTACAGTACTTTAAGACTGTATCTGTATCATGTATACGTTCTTTATTGCAATAGAGAACGAAAGAATTATGCGGAGCTGACTGTAGACCTTTATTAGTTGGAGAGGCAATCTAAGAAAAATAAATAAGTGTGCCTTATGCATGTCACTACATTAATTAATTACACGACATATTTATAAATTGTAAGTAAGCATTTCAAATCGAATGTCTCAATAAAATTTAAAACGTACATTTTATCTTGTTTCCAAGTATATATAA
>LQNK01000778.1:62612-79105 GCA_001586405.1 Phoebis sennae | reverse complement strand
TCACTTCGTTAATTAATTACACGACATATTTATAAATTGTAAGTAAGCATGTCAAATAGAATATCTCAATAAAATTTAAAGCGTACATTTTGTCTTGTTTCCAAGTATATATAAGATCTTTGTCTGTAATAAAAATCGTTATTATTTTATTTGATTCCTTTTTAACACATTTTATAGATCAACCTTATTTATGTAAATGCCTTAATATTGTTATACATTGCATTATTTTAAAAAACACTCTGAGATCTTCTCGAAGCTTATTTCAAGAACACGAGAGTTACTAATTCTAGATCTCTCCGATATCTCTTCAAAAACTTTTATCACCTTCCATTATTCAGTATAGCTACTACACTAATCAACTTCTATACTAAAACAATTTACTAATTACATTCTGGAACAGAATATTTTTCTTTTCATTCCGGTTAAAAAAATTAAACCTGACCCAATGTTTCAAATACCAATCTTAGGCACTTACTAATTATACTGGAACAGTAAATTGTTTTCTTTAAAAAATCCCGAACCTTCTTTTTGGCCACACACCCTTTGGTGATAATATTAATATAAAAATCCATATATAATTTTATTTAGGTCAATCAAAGACGTACACAGGAGTGGAAGCAACAGTAGCCGGCTGGGGCGCGATGGGTGAAACCGGGAACTGGTCCTGCTCCCTGCTGGAGGCTCAACTGCCCATCCTCAGTAACGAGGAGTGCAGGAGTACCAACTATAATAAGACCAAGATTAAGGATGTCATGATGTGTGCTGGCTTCCCGAAGACTGCGCATAAGGATGCGTGCACAGTAAGACTATAATTTATTTATTTTGCCCTTTATTCTGCTACTTTTTTTAGAAATAAAACGAGTCGTTTTACTTACGGACAGTACAGTATCCTGCTTGGCATAAGTCTAAAGCGTTTCAATAAGAAACGTGGCGTTAACATACTAAAACTTGGTTCTGATTGGTTGATTAGAACGATTCGTTTGTGTTATACTATAATGTTCCATCGTTTATAGTAGTAGTATGTAGTTACACATAACTATCATTTCACTTACCATTTTTTAAACCATCGTCAGAAGTTCTTTACAGGCATCCATGTTATTCTAAACTAATATGATAAAGAGAAAAGATTTGAATTTGTTGTTTCTTTGTTATACTACTATACTACTGGACCGATTTGAAAAATTATTTTACCATAAATTGGAGTCCTACATTGAAACCTACCTGTTGAACATAGGCTATATGACATTAAGCGAAGCCGCGTGGATCAGCTACATATACATATCGTCTGTATTTTGTGCCAATATATTACATAACAGGCGGACCTTTAAATATAGCAATTGAATTTAAAAAAAAAAGCTTTATATTAAGCAAGGAATTAAAAAGTTATTATTGTCAATAAAATTAGCGATCGATTTTTTGTTTTTTTCGATACTAAACACTTTTACGACCATTGCAGACCAATACAAAAATTATGCATACTAATTTGATAATGGTTTGAAGGAAATAATCTTGGACATAAATTTTAATTAAGTGCATATTTTGCATACTTCAGGGTGACAGTGGAGGACCTTTGATTGCAGAAAATTCTGATCACGCATATGAACTCATCGGTAAGTGTGAAGAATAAATTACTTAATCCATATCTGAGATTTGAATTGTTCCACGAATATCTTCTTCGAGAAAGTTCGAACGAAGAAATATTCATTTAATGTGAAGGTTTGTACTTAAATTACTATTGTGAACTTTGTTTTAAGTTTCATTTTTGTAATTTCGGGAACATTAATCTTCTTTGTTGCTAAGATTAGAAATGATTTAAATACAAAGGCTTTCTTATCTTAATAATTACTCATTGTTGTATGAACATTAAATCTGGTATGACAATAAATTTATTTGAAAGCTATTTTTATAGAAAGTTGAAATTGAAAAATTTAACGTATATCAGTTGATATTACCTCATCGTATGTAGTTTAATATAATTTTTTTTCTAGGAATCGTGTCATGGGGTTATGGGTGTGCAAGAATAGGATTCCCTGGAGTGTATACAAGAGTCACACATTATTTGGATTGGATAAAAGATAACACAGACGACGCCTGTTATTGTGATTATTAATTAGAAGAATAGAAAAATTTCAAACCTCGCCTTTTATTATGCTGTTCAAGATAGTGCAATCAAATATACTGAGAATATCTTTTACATTTTGTTTTGTTATATTGCTTTTAAACCCATATTTTATTACACTTCGAGATATATTTTGGGCACCGCTATATTTCATAGTGATTTAGGGTTTAGGTTTTGACCTTAGCCATAAAACTGGAAAGATATCAAGTTAAAACTTTTTTGGGATATAAAATGTTTTGATACAATAAACGTCTTGCATTTCAATAGCTATAATTCAATAAATTCACGCCTTTAACGACTTTAAGTTTTATTTTTGTTTTCCATCCGCAAATATATAAAAAATTATCTTTATCAAATCATTGTCAAATGAAGATGAAGGAACATTCTTTACGAATTGAGATGTTAGTCAACAAACATATTGGAATCACTTATTTTACAAATTATGATAATTAGGTAGCATTATTTTTTCTGTACGAGAATTTGACATCTTGGGACGATCTTTTTGCTATGCTATAATTTGTAACATGATACATTGAAGTTAAAGATAACTATCGAAGTTTTCAATTAAATTTTTAATGTTTTAAGTAAATTGGGCATGTTCGAATGTAGCAACTTATTACAATAAATTGAACAATTGAAAAAAGTTCTGTTTTCCTGAATGCATCTGTAATACACAGTAATAAAGTACCGGTTTTAAGGTCAAAGGAAGACTGTGGTACAGTATACCTATCTAATAATAGACTAGCTTGACGATGTGGTTGGAGGTGCAATGCCCTCATTCTTGTGAGAAACCTCCTAGGATAGGGTCTTCTATCCCGATTTTATCTTCCGAGTTATTTTTCTAAGCTTGTTAAAATGTGGCAAGCAAAGATTGTGATTTTGTTTATAGTGTATTTGGGTGCTATGGTAAGTATCTGATTCGATGTTATCTATAGTCATAAGTATTTTCCGATTATGCGGTTCAAAATAATCTCATTGGGCGAACAAACAGTACTCAATTACACGTTATATAATACAATTAAATGCCTTTTTTGTTTTTCCCAAAATAATCGGTACTATATTAGTAGCTGTATCATTTCGATCAAAATTTATGGGAAAATAAAATGATGTTCCAATTTCTATAGGCCGATAAAACAAATGAAAGTAGCACAGAACCAACCACCACTGGAAGCCCTATCAATGAGTCCGTCTATGAAGAAGAGATTCACAAATGTAACTGTCGTAAGTATCTATACTTTCCCATTGTGTTAACAGCTTTTTGATTTTAGACACATTTCTAACAATTTAACGTAACTACGCATGCAGTCTTCAACTTAAGTTGTCACATAATCGCAAATTTACGAAAATTACATATTTTTCTCGATGAATCATAGTTATGAACAGTTTTTGAAAGACAAACCTATTGGTAAACATTCACAATATATATAAACACATATATAATGGTAAACATAGATTTTTTTAATAATTTTCACCTGGTTATCAAATGGGTGAAGGTCGTATTTGGGATCATAGACTAAAATATTTAAAATACCCAAACAAGAGACAATTAAGGGAGCAATTGGAAAATTTACTTTTTACACTTACAATTTATCACCATAATTAACATGAATACTATATTCCATATCAGATTTATTCTAATGATCTGCAATTATGACGAATCGATTTTCTTTCACAACTTTTGCATTTTAACGCAAGCAATTCGTTTCAGATTTAGTAACGTATTACATTTTGCTTTACATGAAAATGCTTTCCTTTATACACGTTTTCTGTTAACTTATCTACGATGACAAATTGAGAATGCATGTATGCATACATAAATAAATGATATATAAATGTTAATAAATAAAGTACCTTTTAAAGGATTTTAAACGCGGTTGGTATTTAAATGTCTATTTTTCTCAATCAAAAACTGTTGAGGAAAACCATTACTTATTTTGAAACTGGTTGCCGGGATGAGACTTTCTTAGAGTTTATATAATTACTTTGCAACAAAAACAGTTTTTATGACGGTGTAAACACTAATCTCAAATCTAGGCAAAAATGTAAATTGGGTATCGGCCTTAGTGGGTAAGACAGAAAAAAAATTTACAGGATAAACTGAGAGAAAATAAAATAGTTATACTTAAAATTATATTACAGTATCCCAAATATGATCCCACTTCCCAATCAGTGGTAAGGTGGAATACTAGTTAAATATTATTTACTTTATCTTGCATTGTATATTAGTTGTAGACATAGAAAATTAAAAAATCGAAATATATTTTAGGATGTGGCGAACGCAACGAAGCATCCCGGATCGTCGGCGGTGTGGAGGCAGCGGTAAATGAGTTCCCGTGGGTCGTCCGTTTGACGTACTTTAACAAATTCTACTGCGGAGGGATGCTCATCAACGACCGATATGTGATGACTGCTGCTCATTGTGTTAAGAGGTTAATTTGTTTTATTTCATACACAATATCTAGATCAATATACCACAAATGTGTAGAAAAGCGATTCGTTTTTAAGTATGACAACATAAGGGGTAAATTTCAGCGCCTTATGAGGTTTTTTAGCTCTTTAACATATAGCAAGACTTCATAAGATATTGAAAGGCAATTAGATCAATATTTTAATTTTTTATGTTAAATGCAATTTATTCAACTCTAGAGAGTTGAATCATAGTAACTAAATGTCAACGCCAACAGATTTGTGTCATGAAGCTAAGGGAACAAAAACTCTGCTTGATAAGAAATATGGAGTATTGATGATAGATTTTTGTTCCAGTCTAATGTGGTTTATGATCAAAGTGACTCTCGGCGAGCATAACCGCTGCAACAAAACTGCCCGTCCGATCACTCGCTTCGTGGTCAACATCCGTGCCCACAACTTTAACTACATCGACTTTAGAGACGACATCGCTCTGTTGAGGTTGAACGAGAGGGTCGAGATAACTGACACAGTCAAGCCGATCTGCTTACCACATAATGATGGTAGGTACATAGAATTTATTAGAAGTAGATAGAGATTTTCTTGCAGACAGAGATAGTTTTATCTCATTTCATTTAAATTAACACAACGCCATCTAGTCCTAAAATAAGCAAGGCTTGTACTATAGAAAATATATAACTGATAGACATACTTAAATATACATATTTTTTGTAAGTACATACATACTTTAGATAAATCAGAAAAGCGTAGAAAATTACAATGTTCAACACATAATCATTTTCTACTTGTGGGGTTCGAACCCACACCCTCCGGCACAATAGACCATTGCTGTATCTACTGCGCCAATATGGTCGTCAATATCATTTTTAACCGACTTACAAAAAAAGGAGGAGGTTATCAATTCGACCGTATTTTTTTTTTATGTATGTTACCGCATATCTCCGGCGTTTATGGACCGATTTGGAATTTTTTTTTTGCATTCGAAAGAGTAGAGTTCATGTGTGGTCCCATAGAAATTTGGTTCAAGTCTGATCATCCATGTGGAAGATATTCCAGGGAACTCCTCGAAAATCAACGGAATAAGCTCTGCGGTTAAGGTTTAATGATGTATATATCAACTGAATTGTGATTAGATGATGTCATTACCCTTCACAGGACACTAAAAAGGATAAAATAAACATTTTTGTCAAAAAATAGAACCGACTTCCTCGCTCTAAAAAGTAGAAAATAACTTTTTTTTCATTTTTGTTGAAATCTATACAAAGTCGGTGCCCTATCTATTTTTCAATTTAACAAGATTTTGCACCGACTTTGTATAGATTTTAATAAAAATTAAATTAAAAAAGTTATTTTCTACTTTTTAGAGCGAGGAAGTCGGTTCTATTTTTTGGCAAAAATGTTTATTATGCCTTCAAAAGTTATATGCATTGTGAATAACGTCTCTAAAGGTCCTTTAGGCATATTTCTATAATCACAACATTGAGAATGTTGAAGTTGTTACGTTGTCAGTTAAAAAATTATGATTATTATTTTTAAATATCACGTAAGCTCCCTTGCTGAAATAACTTGATAATAAGTCTGTTTATAAAAATACATATTTCAGATAACGAATACGTCGGTGTAAAAGCTATAGCTGCAGGATGGGGATCTCTGGGGGAACAGAAAAACCACTCTTGTAATCTACTAGAAGTAGAATTACCAGTACTAAGTAACGAGGAATGTAGAAACACAAGATATGAGAGCGCCATGATAGCTGATAAGATGTTGTGTGCGGGGTATCCTAGTGAAGGCAAGAAGGATACGTGTCAGGTAATACTAGTTCATTATTATTAGAATTTTGTATGTTATAGCCTGATGTTAAGGAGCGTTGTGGTAAATGCCTTGCCAACTTTGAGTTAACGTCCCTATATAAAAATATGTTAAATGCAAAATGTATGTAATTTTTCTACATATTCGTCATTCCAAAACACCCACACACGATTACATTCACTTAGCTAGATATTAAAAAACACGAAAATGAGTCGAATATAAAAGTTTTTCTCGTTTTATTATGGTAACATTTGATGGAAAGTAATACTGCCTCAGGGCAGGCTATCTACTATGAATGCTAAATATAAGAAATGATTGAATTGATGCCTGCTTGGTGATTTGCTACAAGCTAAGGAGTTCAAATATTTTAAGCGGTTGTTCCAATTCTATGGGTATTTTATGTAGTTTTAAATAATTCTGATTCGTAAAAAGACGACTAATTTTAAAATTTATAGGGTGACAGCGGTGGACCCTTGTCAGCTGAAAGAAAAGATAAACAATACGAGTTATTGGGTAAACAACATTTCAGTACTTTTATAGTTACTATTTTTGTATATAAAAAATAATTGTATTTAATGTGTTTTTAGGAATCGTTTCCTGGGGCATCGGATGCGGTAGGAAGGGTTACCCGGGAGTATACACTAGAGTAACCAAGTATCTGAATTGGATTAAGCATAACGCCCGACATGGTTGTTTCTGCAGGGATTAAATACATATATTTATTTCATAGCAATATTTTCAACATTACAACAACTATTTCACTACATAGTATAAAACAAATTCGCTTTCTCTGTCTCTATGTCCCTTTGTATGCTTAAATCTTTAAAACTACGCAACGGATTTTAATGCGGTTTTTTAAATAGATACAGTGATTCAAGAGGAAGGTTTATATGTATGATGACATTCATTACATAGTGGAGAAATACTGCCTTTTTTGGGGTTTCTAATAAGATGTCGTTAATTATCAATTTTTTTCCGTTTAAATTGCAAACTCAGGCTGAACCCAACGAGATTAATCAAAATAATGTATTAATTTTTAAATACAACGTTCACAGTTTTTCTGTAGTGTATTCAGTAAGTAATTTATTAGGAATGTAAAATTCATTGAATGATGAAAAAAAAATTGGATTTAACTCAGAATATAATACATTTTGGCTAATAATACAGAATTTAGCTGTATCATATTTTGTTTTTCAGCCGATCAAAAAGTATCTTAAATGCTTATTTTAAAAGATGTTGACAATATTTGCTTACCCCTATTCCACGTGTTAAAATGAAAATGTATTAAATATTTTTACGTGATCAACATTGCCATTATCTTTTAATTAAACAGCCCGCATGTTATACAATAGTATTTTTGCCTTTAACCGCCTTCACTATTTAAGAATAGATGATATCATTTTCAAAAGATATTTCGGTAAATGTACACCATGAATATTTTTTCTTTATTTGGTCTTTGCTACTTTATTCAGTTGTCGGTAAGTGTTTTTCTTATTTGAGAGACAAACTACATAATAAATCATGTGCTTTGAAACAATTATAACTTTTTTTCAGAATTCTCTTAGTTTCAGCAATATTTTTCAATATCTGGGATTTCGCCCCCGTTGTTCTTGCCGTACGTAATTTTTATAAAAATAAATTATTACTTTTTAATTAAAATATTTCATTTATAAAGCTTATAAACTATTTGCTAATTTTACAAAATTACTTTTTTAGTATTCAAAGAGCCTAGATAAATGTTTAACTAAAAAATTACCCGTTAATACGTTTTTTTTTCAGGATGTGGTATAGTTAATGGCGGTGGTTATAATTTATTAGATAAACTAACAGGCGTAGAACCGATTCCGTCTTACACGATGCCTTGGTTTGTTTTTGTCCATACAAATGACTCTGTGATACCTGGTACTCTCATTTCTGATAGACATGTGATAACAGCTGCGTCTCGTGTATATGAGTAAGACATTTTTTTAAGTACTTTTTGTTTGTTAATGACTTTTTTCCATGAAAATAACGACGAACGTTGTCTGTGGTTTTTAGTTCTTTGTTACAGAGCATATTTGAAGCGATTTGATACTTATAGTTAAATTATGAATAATACTTAATTATTAAACGTGTTGTTAATCTGATTTTTATTAAGTAAGATGTATTGTACTTGCAAATGTGTAATATACTTTTATATTTTTAAATAATCGTATTATTTTTCAGTCTGTCACCATCAGCGCTTTCAGTTCAATTAGGGTCGAACGATTTTTGTAGTGAAAATGGATTGAATTTTACCGTAGAAGCTATCGTAATTCCTAGTGGGTTTGCAGCCAGCAATGGAAATAATGATTTGGCCTTACTGAGACTATCTGATGAAGTTCCTTTTAATCAATATTTGGTGCCGATCTGTTTGCCTTTTAGTGGTAAGTAACCAATGTATTTTTTTCAATGGTGTCGTAATTAAATTTAGTATTATCTGATTATTTTTTTACGGTTGAATGCACCACTCTACCCAATATTTTCTAATTGCTATTATTTCTGTCTTTGGGGTAGCCTGGAAGAAATTGCTTAATAGCGATAAGGCCGGCTATTGTTTTTATTTTTTTTCTGTGTTCTTATTTCCTTTTTTTGTGTGTGCAATAAAGTTATTTTCACTAAATTTCATTTCAAGCCATTTCATAAAGTTAGATAACCTACGTTAGAATACGAATATACAATCTGTTGGATAATAAAAAATGTTGTGTTCCTTGACCTCACTTAAAATTTAATTTATAATTGACGTAGAGCAGAATAAAATATGTAAATAATTTTACATGTTACATTCACGCTGTATTTTTCCATACCTTTAGGAAGAGACTATAAACAACATTCGGCAATAGTATCAACTGCCCCAAGCTATGAAATAAGTTCATGCGTCGCTCGCGCAAGCCGGTTTCCATTACTAAGAAGTACAACGTGCGCAACTCGAAGTAACTATACTTTAGATAAAGGTTGTTTGGGGCGGATTGGATCATCACAGACAATATTATCTGAGGTAAATCTTTATATTCACTTTTGAGTCCCTATAAGTCATTTATAATTTATATTCAATACCAAGGGTTCCCAAACTTTTTCAATCTGCGACGCATTTACGAGTGTAGTTATATGTTTAGACGCCCTAGTGTGAGCGAGGAGTAAGTTCTAGTTTCAAATAGGATTAAGGGAACAGGCAATTATGGCCTCGCGACGCCCCTCTATACTAAAAAATGTTTGTTTGTGAATAAGCTCCGAAAATACTGGACTGATTTGACTTTTTTACCATTACAATCCCTGATAAACATAATGTTTATTTTATTATGGAAAAGTACAAGTTTAGAAGGATTATTCTATCGCCATCGACATCATAATAAAAAATAATGTAAAGGGTACTTACTGTACTCAGACAACTCCTTATCTGAGTAAATAGACAATACTCAATATATTACTTATTATTTTAATACAAACAGGCAGAACTTGTATACAAACTTAAAAAGAATTACAATTAAAATAAATTACTAAATACAATGAGGAAGACACATAAATTTATAATAGTTTTAACTATCGTATTTAATCCCGAAATTAACATTATCACCGCATACATTACAAAGTATTTAACAAATCCCACGAATGGTAAATGATCGTCAACAATATTTGTATGTACATTTTACGGACTGACAGAATTTTATCAAACATTAGAATAAGAAACATTTGACAAGAAACAAAGATTTTTTTTTGTAATATTAAAGGACTGCACGATATTCAACAAAATTTCAGTGCAAAAGCCTTCAGTATATATTTTTAAAGATACGCGTAACAAAAGTTACCTCATAATTTTTATAATGAATGTTTCTTTTTATTTTTTAGGAGGACGTTGGCGCCCCAGTCATGATCCATCGCAATGGCCTACACATAAAACCCTTCAGAATCATCGGCGTTGTGTCATCGGCTTCCAACGATAACACTGAACCGTCTTTGTTTACAAAAATAATTAATCACAAAACCTTCATTTATCAAAATATTCGTAATGACTGTGCGTGTAATTAAATTATTTCCATTAACATATTTATGATATCAATTGTAGAAGGAATTAAAACGGATAAGCATTGTTTCATATTTATTCTTACACACGAGTATTAATTATATTACTACACTTTAAAATCTTGGAAGAAAGAGCTATGTTATTGTTCATATAAAGCAAAATAGATTATACTTTTTTGGGAATGAAAACGTATTTTTATTTGTACTTTTTACTGTTTTATTTTTCCTCAAAAATAAATATAATCTCTCGTCTTCTAAACGGTGTTTAAATAAAATTATTGCTAATGATGGTTGTATCTAAGCGACGGAAACATTCCTTCGTGTGATGTGGTTATTATTATTAAGAATATCTTTTTCGCACACGGGAAGTCCTCCATCTTCCTTAAGAACGGTGTTTGGAGGAGGGTAGGTAACGTTGTATGTGATGTTGAGAGGATGCACTGGTCCAGTCGCCGTTACAGCTGCTTTGGCTTCATCGTTGCCGAGGAAGTAGTGGGTTCCATCACCCGTTTTTATTATGCGATTTTCAATCTGTAAATAAGTTTAAGGAAAGATTACATATGGTTTCAATAGTGTTTCACTTCGTGCAATGTTTAGTGAACACTGAATTTTGAAAGAGTGATTGTCAAGAACAAACTGATTCGGTGCCAAGTGACTGAAATTTTTGAAACAAATCTTAAAGAGATCAATAATTGATGTTCGATCACGTAAAAATATGCTCCGAATTGATAAGTTTCTCAGTGTTTCGCAAAAATTGGAAAACCATTGAAATCACTTACCATTTCTGGTGATGCTACCTTAAGGTCATAAGCCTGACCTAATTTAGCACATAGATCTATGAACATTGTGGAGACATTAATAAAGTACGGTAGTTCAGCTGCCTTGTAGTCCCAGGGGAAGGCGTGGTGGAAGTTGTGCCAGCCTTCGCCATAAGTCAATATAGATACGAACCACGTCTCCACTGGTTGAAGTTTCCTGCAATCAAGAAATTTTATACAGCTGCACTTATATTCTATTCGGATATTATTATTGGAAACATGCTTTGTGTTTTTGTGTGTATGTTTGTAATGTTTTCACACAAAACTACTTGGCCAATTTCGATAATTCTTTCGTCATTAGAAAGCTGCATTTTCAGAGTATTACGCTGTATTATAAAATAAAAATACTTTTATTGCCATAAACAATGTTTTTACAATGCATTGAATGAAAAATAAAAAAAATTAAAATTAAAACTAAAATAATAATAAATAATTATACACAGCATTACATCGCCTTTATGTAATAGCATTCCCTTGCTTTGTCATAAAACGAAACAATGCTGTTTTTCAGTCACCCCTTCTAGGGGAGTAGGAACTAAAAGATGAAGGAGAGAGAGAAACAGAAACAAAAACAGAGAATTGAAACAGAAAGATAAATAAGACATAAACATGAGGCTATATATATAGTTATAGGCAACATAACATTTATACGGAAGTTAAGCCGCGCGGTTCAGTCTTTTATAAAGTCTCGCAGCTATAGAAAATACATGGTTGAAAAAATAGTCGCACGTAGACCTTAACTCATTTTTTATTTGAAGAGATTGAAATATGTTAGGCAAATCAGTGACAGTGAAAACAAAATTTGGCACCAATCTCAATTATTTTGTTAGTCAAGTTGAGAAAGACGCATTATTTAATAATGAATTTGGCACTAATTTAAAATTAGTGTTTTGTTGGGATTCTTATACTAGGAACTTTGAAAATCTTGATGTCTTTGAGGTGTCTGATGTGAATCAAATTAGTAATGGATGCGTTGATGCATACAAATTAACTTAAATTAATTAAGTTGTTTCTTTGATTACATCAAAATCTTTACCTATTTAAAATTTCTTTGTAATATAATAAGACAAGATTATTATTGAGCATGACAACTATTACGTTTTTATATACAAGAGTGTGCAAAAACGTGGCAGATCACCTGATGGTGATCACCACCGCCTATTGTATAGTAATAGATATTTAGTAACTAGTTTTATAAGATTACAAAAAGAAGGTACCTGTCATATGGCCTCGTCCCATACATATGAGCTGCGCTGTTTACGAGCCAAGTGCCGTTTAGTTGAGTCACGTAACGAAAGAAAACACACACCAATAAGGAATTCTTTAAGGTTTCTCCAAAATATAGATATGGTATCGCTGCGGGGAAGATGACGTTTGTGATGTAGAATATAGG
This sequence comes from Phoebis sennae, assembly GCA_001586405.1. Classification (NCBI taxonomy): domain Eukaryota; kingdom Metazoa; phylum Arthropoda; class Insecta; order Lepidoptera; family Pieridae; genus Phoebis; species Phoebis sennae. The sequence goes on along the minus strand of LQNK01000778.1, from coordinate 66,501 downwards.
TAGATAGTATCTGGAATGAACGGAACATGTTAAAATTGTATTAGTAAATGTAAACCTATATAAAATTGTTTTAAACTTGTGGTTCTTGCGAGGTTTCCGGGTTAAAAGCTGTCCTATGTCTTCTTCTTCTTTTAGTTAATGGCACCATCCGATAAGCAGGAATTCGCCAATGTCCAGTATATTTGGGAGAGTCTCTATCCTATGTCATTTCTTGGGTTTTAAATAATCTTTATACAAAATATCATCCAAATCAGTTCAGTGGTTTAGGCGTGAAGAAGAAATAGACATACAGACAGAGTAAGAAGTAAGATTCGTTGTAAGAAATAAAGAGTACTTACTTTTTTTGGAACATCACCAGTTTGTCAGCCTCGAGGTCACTCATATCGATGTTTTTACCCAACTCCTTGACCAAAGGGTGTTTCCTGGTCATCAACCAGCCTATATGGGAGAAAAAGAATCCCCTATTGGAGTTGTGGGGGTCGGCGTCGGTATCCGAGTAACGGTGGTGCAAGCGGTGGTCACGGACCCAGACGTATAGAGAGTTCTAGAAGATAAATATAAATATTAAATAAATATTCCTGGACATTTAACACAACGCTATCTAGTCCCAAACTAAGCAAAGCTTGTACTATGGAAACTAGATAACTGATAGACATACTTTAACATACTTTTTTTTGTAAATACATACATACTATACATAAATTGACACTCAGACAGTAGAAAATTACAATGTTCATCACATCATAGTTTTCTGCTCGTGGGGATCGAACCCACACCCTCCGGCGCAATAGACTGTTGCTGAACCACTGCGCCAATCGGGTCGTCAAAGAATATAGATTTAAAGTACTTATTTCGATATAGTCATTTACATGAGGTTCAATAATTAGTAATAACTAACAGGTTGCATCCTTGGTTATGGTATATAATATTGTACATCAATTATTTTGAAAAGAGCAACTTGAGTTTCTTACCGGTTCTTCTCAGTCTCAGACACTTCCGAATCGGTGGTAAATAAAAAAAATATGCATGTGACGTTTGAAAAGAGTTTGAATTTGGTTCCTTATCAAATAATGTATGTACCTATCTAGTGTATTCCTTCAAAAACACTGTAATCAGGTATGACATGTTGTTGTAATTGTCTTTTGAATACATTAAATGAGTGAATACACAATTCTTTATACATTGTAAGTAAGTCTTTATGTTGGAAAGATTAAGTGTACATGAATCCTGTAACCTGTAACTATGGATAAAGTCAAAGTCAAGTCTTATGGATAAAGTCAAATACGAAGTGACATTCTCAAGATCAATGTTTATAGATTTTGAGGTTAAGTTAAAAATAAAACAGGCTTGTAATAAAAAAGTTTAAAAAAATAGGGGTTTTATTCCTGTAGTTTTTTTAAAATATAGAGCATGGTGATTACGATTCGAAATTTGTCATCAAAAAATTAAATGCTTTATGTATAACATCGCGCTCAACATGATTGGGTTCAATCATGTTTTTATGAAAAAATAATAACGTTGGTTTTATTTTTGTTTCAATCTATATAGAGTCGGTGCAAAATCTTTTTAAATTGAAAATAGATAAAGGCATCGACTTTGTATAGATTTCAACAAAAATAAAATAAAAGTTATTTTCTACTTTGTAGAGTTAGGAGTCGGTTCTATTTGTTGGCAAAAAGTTATTATTTTTCCCTTTTTAGTATCCTGTGAAGGGTAATCACATCATCAATTTATTCATTAATAGTCACAATTCAGTTGGTATAAACGTCATTAAACCTTAACCGCAGAGCTTATTTTGTTGATTTTCGAGGAGTTCTCTGAAATATTATCTACATGGATGATCAGACTTGAACCAAATTTCTATGGGACCACATTAACACTCTACTTTATCGAATGCAAAAAAAAAATCAAATCGATCTATAAATGTTAGAGATATGCGGTAACATACATAAAAAGTACGGTCGAATTGAGAACCTCCTCCTTTTTTCTGAAGTCGGTTAGAATAGGGACTATTTAAACACACAAAAGCACACGTAAACCCCTACTTGTCCAGATCCTGCTTGCATCAATATTAGGAATATCTTCAGCGGCGTTTTGGCTTTGAAGCACTTATGTGTGAAGAGTCTGTGAGCGCCGGCTGTTATGCCCATCCCAAACATTGTCATTAGAGTCCACCCTAGAAAATATGTTCTATTATATAAGATCTATAAACTCTGAGAGAATTTATTTAATTATTTATTAGTATGCAGACAATAATTTTACAGATCAATATTAACATACATATAATATTTTTAACTTAATTTAATAAACTAAGCACTATCTTATTTATGTATAACAGATAGTGTTGAAATTTTGATTTAATTAAAATATTTTATAAATTTTGTATTTGCAAATAATCTTTTTTTGAAAATAAGCAAGAACTTACACCATAAATATGTCTTAAAGGTGACCCCTCCCGTGACACATATAAACATTCCCCATATCGCCAAAATATGAAGAACTGAGAATATAGCAACATTTTTCCACACGATTTCATGTTTGTACGAATAATCTGTGCCTATGTCCTTACTAGTCAACAATTTGTTGTCATTTTTAATGTCATTATCACTTTTATTTTCACTGACAACCCCCATTTTCGCAATCCCTGTCTTTGTTCGTTATCACACACAAGTAACCGATTCCTTAAAACGATTCACTAATAAGGAATATATTGGAAATTTCGTACAGCTAATTTAGAAAATGTGGCTAATTAAAAATTTCCAGTAAGTAAAGCATTCTTTAAATTTGAGATTTTTATAAAATTTCTAACATAAATTTGCCTATTTTTCCAAAAGTGAGTTTCTTATTTCTTAAGTTGAAGTAAGTATCTTATGCTTTTAATTATTAAGTATTAAGAATAACAATAAAATAAGAATGCTTTAAGTTGGTTTACATCTCCCAAATTTAAATATATCGAATAACTAATATTTAATCTGCCATTTTTGTCATAAAAATTTCTTTAACTTTTTCAAGTTATGACAATATTACTCATAGCATATTAAGATATAATGATTGATACTTGATAAGTCAAGAGAGAATAGAATATAGTCTGCTTAATGTTCCAACATAATCGGTGTTATCACAAACGTGGTATCTTGAAGGTCTCTTCATCTTCTACTTCTCTTAATAAATGGAAGCACCCTAGTTTTAGGATTTCACCAATCTCCATTATATTTGGAAAAGTCTGGCTTCACATTTCAAAACCACCACGGTCTCTGTCTTTTTCATTTTATAAATTCGTCTGATGTAAATGAAATTAAAAATTGGAAATATCGGAAAATTAAGTTATGTCCAGTTTTTCAATTTACTGCAACACATGAATTTTTATCGCAAAAATTGAACTTTTGAAATCAAAGTGCCTTGAACCTTTTTGTATGTAAATTCTATTGCGTCGATTTCCTTCTTTCATTCATAGACGTGTTTTATTATGTTGACACATGTTTTATCGTTTAAAAAGATTCTTGAATCAATGATGCACAATTATTGTGATGAGTAGTTTTTGAAAGTTAGTCCGGATCTTAGTTTTTTAGACAGGCTAAAAACAAAAATTGCCGCCTCATAAGTAAATCCGGCCCTGTTATCTGTTTGTCTGTTTGTCGAGGCGTTTGTGCGTTACTATAAACTTGCGTAGCCATACTTAAAATTTATTTCCGTAAGAGCGCAGTTTTTCTACATATTGTACCGATTGCCTTATTTTTTAAACGATCCCCTTTTAGTTGTGAAAAGAAATCATGACTCTTTTTCGTCAATGTGGAGATCTCAAATATGTAAAGACACGGACAAAAAATGCTATATTATTTTCTAAAGAATGACATATATGGCACAGCATTCATCGGATTTAAGATGGAAT
>LQNK01000778.1:25127-62376 GCA_001586405.1 Phoebis sennae | reverse complement strand
AATATTGAGGGACCGGGTTTCATTTGACCTGATATTCTTATAGTTAAAACTTATGTATATTTTATATTGTAAGTATAAGTTACAATGACCGATAGAAAAATATTTAAACATTTAATATATAATATTTATATTATATATATATATAATATAAATATTATATAACAACTTTTATAACAACTTTTATAACTTTTTGAATCGTTATATCTCAGAAACGGTGGCTCGTAAGAAAAAAAGTATTGGTACATTTTTTATAGATAATTTTATGATCTACAATTTTTGTCTGATGTACTTTTATGATAAAACTTACCGTTTTGCTGAAAATCGCGAAAAACTCATTTTTTTTACCTTTGACCTTGAATAAAATTTTTTCCTTAAACGGGAATGATGGGGAACTTGGAGACATTGTTTATAATTGTGTTTTAAACAACTTCACAGAAATTCAGCTTGTTGGGACTTTATGTAACTTCACCCTCATTTTTTGGTCTAAATTGACCGGACTAAACGGAGTTTTAATGACATCATTGCTATTGTCGAGATATGACGAGCGTCGCGTAGTAACGCTAATACCGAATAACAGCTGTTAAGTCATTTGGGGGGAATTTTCAAATTACCGATTTCTTTATTTTTTATACTATCTTTGAGAAAAAGCCATAGACAAAAAATATTAAACTGAAACCTAGAAAATGAAAAAACAGATCGTCTTTTCGGACTTTGCCTTCATCTATCTCCTCTATCTATAGGTACATATAGATTATGGAGACAAGGTAATATAATATAGTAAATAGTAATATTATAATAAAACTGAGATATTTAATTACTAAAGTTTTTTATGATATTCTATGGAAAGCGTTGACGAAAATATCACACTGTGCGCGAGCCTCCACAAATTACAGAATTTTGAAGTCCACGCGAAGGAAGCCGCGGGCGGAAAACTAGTACAATATAAAATTATATAAATATTTAATTGTTATTATATTATTCCATCGTGCCAGTATTAAATAAATAAATAAATATTCCTGGACATTTAACACAACGCAATCTAGTCCCAAATTAAGCAAAGCTTGTACTATGGAAACTAGATAACTGATAGACATACTTAAACATACTTTTGTTTTGTAAATACATACATAGTATAGATAAATGAACACCCAGACAGTAGAAAATTATAATGTTCATCACATCATAATTTTCTGCTCGTGGGCATCGAACCCACACCCTCCGGCGCAATAGATCAATGCTGAACCACTACGCCAAACGGGTCACACGCCAAAATAATGTTATTTTCTTTAAACAACAGAGTTTCTTTCGAAACTCACACGTTAAACTATTCTTATTAAAAATCTTGAATTTGAATATTAATGGGCATACACTACAAATTGACAATGATCTGCTGAAATGAAACGATTTTTAATAAACCTTAATTTATTTTATTAGAAAAAATACAGTTGACAAAACTCTATTTCTATATTAACCTAAAAAATCACTTGAATGCTACATTAAAACGTCAATGTATTAAAGATTTTAAGCTATTAATTTAAACGGTACAGAGGTTTAAAAAATAATTTTACCAGTGAGTGTCGTTAGAGGTCACAAAGAGTAATTCTGATGCATAACATCTACAGCAATAAAAGAGTGGGAGCCGAGCATTGCAAGATTGGGCCAAGCTCGCGTCGGTGTAATTACCAACCCCCCAGCTGAGGATCGGCCTGAAGCAGTATTGCACTGTATTCCCATTCCATTCCTTTTCCATCCTATTCTATTCCTCTCCCAATTTGCTATCATTAACCCTCTCTTTCCCTCTCCTCTCTCAAGCCGGCTAAGCATCAGCGACAATACAGTACACGTAATAATAAAACAAAGGATTACTTATATTACATTAATACTATAACTTATGACCTAATTCTATTAAGTAAAACTATATTCAATTCACACGGTGTAATACTCGCACATTCTAACTCTATTTAGGCCGGTAAGATCTTAAAACTGTAATAAGGAAAAAATAAGGGGAACTTCTACAATATTAATAAACTACGTTCTAAAAATGATATATCTAAGCAGTAGCACTATTCCTTTTAGTGTCAGTTTGGAGAAGTTCTTTCTCGAACAGAGGCAACCCTGTGTCTGCTTTTAGTTTAGTATTAGGAGGAGGGTAGGTAACGTTGTATGTGATGTTCAGAGGATGCAGTGGTCCAGTCGCTGTCACAGCAGCTTTGGCTTCGTCATTGCCCAGGAGGTAGTGGGTACCGTCACCCGAGTTGAGGATGCGGTTTCTAACCTGAAAATAAGACAAATAAATATATATCACAAGACTTTGTGCTATTTCTATTACATTCAATAGGATTTTTACATTATTTATCCATTCATATATTGAAATAAATATGTCAGCCTTTTGTATAAAATTAGTTAAATAATGGGCTTCGTTACCATATCTTTAATATCTAGATCAAATTGATCTAGATATTAAAATATTATAGCAGGTGTGGTGAGAACCGAGCATTGCGCGATTGGGCCAAGCTCGCACCGGTGTAATTACCACCCCTCGCAGAAGATCGGCGTGAAGCAGTATTGCACTGTGTTTCGTACGACGATCCCATTCCTCTCCCGTTCTGTTCATCTCCTATCCCAACTTCCTATTATTTATCCTCCCCTTTCTTCAAGCCGGCAAGGCATCTGCGACACTTTGCTGTTATATATATACAGGGTGTCCCAAAATTCAACGATAATACGGCACCAGGTGGTGGGCCTACTCATAACTACTTGAGGAAAAATAAAATAAAAATTCAATCTAACTTATTTTTTAAATTATAAAAAAAAATTGATTTGCTTCAAAAAATTTCACCTACTAAGACATTTATTGTTACCATGTCCACAATTTTACTAATATTTCTATCTTTTCTTTTGTATTGGAAACTTAAGTAGCACTGCTATCCACCACAATCATTTAAATACATAGAATGCATGTAGTTTTTACATAAAAAGCAATTGAAATTGTATTTTTCTCTAAAATTTCGAAAGATTTTTACTTTCAGTCAACTTTGATTCATTGTGGTGTAAAAAAAATGTATGGTCACCACTATGGCAAGTCTTATCAAAAGTTGGCGCATCTATTCAAGATTATAAAATGGTAAAATAACATAGGAAATCAGCCAGGACAACCATTCTAACTATTTTTAACGAGAAGAATCAATCTTCATAAATTGTTAACATTAATACTTTTTACTGAGAAATTCCTAAATTACAAAAGATTAATTACTGTTTTCAAATCAGTACGCTATAATCCTTTATTTATTGTGCAAAGTTTTCTATTTTTGGCTTTGATTTTTGGACTGGATTAAGCGATCTGCATACTGAACTGGACTTGGTATTATCTTGAACTCTGCTTGTGTGAACTGGACTTTTTGCATATTTTGAACCGTTTAGCATGCCGGTACCCTACACATCGTTGTAATACGCTATTATGCATCTCATTTATGGAGTAACTCTATGCAATGATTACGCTGCCAGCAATTTGTATCAAGAAAGGTACCCAAACGCTGAAAGATACCCTTATAATCGAGTATTTATTAATGTGCATCGAGCGTTTTCAGAGGGTGGTCTACCATCTGAAATCAAATCAATGATAAAAGATATGCACGACAAATAAAACGATCTTTTTTAAGCCGATTTCGTGCTTGTATTAATGGCGGTGGCAAGCAATTTTACATTTACTTTAATGTTAATAATGCAACAAAATAAATGTAAAATTGTTTGGTTTAATTCCTTCGGCCTCTTTTAAAGAACAATTACTGTTTTGGCCTCATAGAAAAAGTTGATTAGTAAAAGTCGTTTTCAACTTTTTGCTCTTGCTTTACTCTTGCATAGACCTGTACGATTTTTATTGCTAGTTTTATAAAAGTATTTTACCATTTTATAATCTTGAATAGATGCGCCAACTTTTGATAAGACTTAGTGCCATAGTGGTGACTATACATATTTTTTACACCACAATGAATCAAAGTTGACTGAAAGTAAAAATCTTTCGAAATTTTAGAGAAAAATACAATTTCAATTGCTTTTTATGTAAAAACTACATGCATTCTGGGTATTTAAATGATTGTGGTGGATAGCAGTGCTACTTAAGTTTCCAATACAAAAGAAAAGTTAGAAATATTAGTAAAATTGTGGACATGGTAACAAAAAATGTCTAAGTAGGTGAATTTTTTTGAAGCAAATCAATTTTTTTTTATAATTTAAAAAATAAGTTAGATTGAATTTTTATTTTATTTTTCCTCAAGTAGTTATGAGTAGGCCCACCACCTGGATCGTTGAATTTTGGGACACCCTGTATATGTATTCATGGGCTGCGGTCAGTCATTTAACAACAGGTGAACCGCACGCCCCGCTTGCCTGCTATAACATAAGACAAAATCTAATATAAGCTTTATTTAAATACAATTTGCGATTCTTTCACAACCATGGTAGATAGATGACAATTTTGAATTAATATTGCAGCATAAGATAATCTGTTATAATAAAAGTTTGCTTACCATTTCAGGTGACGCTACCTTGAGGTCGTAAGCGAGACCAAATTTAGCACATACATCTATAAACATGGTTGATAGATTCAAAAAGTAAGGTAATTCAGCCGCTTTGTAGTCCCATGGAAAGGTGTGATGATAGTTGTGCCAGCCTTCACCATAAGCGATCGATGATACAAACCATGATTCGACAGGTTGGTTTTTTCTGAAAAAAAATCGAAACCTCATCTAATTTATTATTTATTATATTATAAAATGTCAATCGTTATTTTATAAAATGTCAATCATTATTTTCCTCAATCGCTAGTTTAATCTACTTTAGTTACGTACATTTTTACGGTTATATATTTGGTTGTCAGAGTAACAATAAATTACGCATAATGAAATTCAGAACGTATTTAGTTCATAACCTCATTTCTATTTTATATTTGCCCTTTACAATATTTACAAGAAAACAATAGTATAATGCAAATTCAATTCAAATTATATTCAAATTATGTCACCGTCTAGTATACAAGAATATATTTAACACTGATTTCTTTATGACACTTTGTAAAAAAGGTCAATTTAGAGTAAAACTAGCGACCCGCCCCGGCTTCGCACGGGTTTAATGGATGATATTATACATAAAAACCTTCCTCATGAGTTACTCTATCTATTAAAAAAACCACATCAAAATCCGTTGCGTAGTTTTAAAGATTTGAGCGTTCATAGGGACATACAACATGACACATGACAGAAAAAGCGACTTTGTTTTATACTATGTAGTGATAGTGATATCTTCTCGTACTTATCATAGGGCCTCGTGCCATATATGTGGGCAGCACTGTTGACAAGCCACGTGCCGTTCAGTTGGAGGACGTAGCGGGTGAAGAAGCATACCAGCAATGAGGTTAGGAAGGTTTCACCGAAGAAGTAGTACGGGACACTCACTGGGATGAATACTGAGATGACGAGGAATAAGTAGAGGTAGTACCTGAAAGGGGAGATAATAATTAATGAAAACTCCATAGACAATAATAAATAATCGTAAATATTCAGGGATATCTAACACTACGCCAACTAGTCCCAAATTAAACAAAGCTTGTACTATGGATACTAGATAATTGATAGACATACTTATACATACATTTGTAGATACATACATACTATACATAGATAAATTCTCAGAAAGTAGAAAATTACAATGTTCAACATATTATAATTTTCTACTCGTGGATCGAGCCCACACCCTCCGGCGCAATAGACCATTTCCACATCCACTGTGCCATTCGGATCGCCAAAATCATCAGTCTATTAAATGCACAGGTAGTAATCGAAACTATCAGATAGATTTGATATTTTTATTAGCAGGATTTTTTTAAATTTTTTACTGTACAAGTAACAATACTTTGGAATATAGTAATGTTAAAGAAAGGCAACAACTTAAATAGCATTACGTTAGAACACGGGTGAAACCGCGAGACAGCTTGAATAACTTTGTACTTTGCATTCAAATTTAAACTTAATTTCATACTCAGGGTTAGACGGATCTTATTTATTTATTTTTTTATTCATACTCATTATCTCCACTTACTTTTTTTGTAACATCACCAACTTGTCAGATTTAAGGTCGCTCATGTCGATTTTTCGGCCCAATTCTTTAACATAAGGATGTTTCTTCATCATCAACCAACCCATATGAGAGAAAAAGAATCCCCTCTTGGAATTGTGAGGGTCCCCGTCCGTATCGGAGAAACGGTGGTGCAGGCGGTGGTCCCGGCACCAGACGAATAGAGAATTCTGATCAATTAAAAACAAATGTTCAACTGCTTTTTCTATGTAAAATAATATTATTTATTTTTCTTAACTTCGCTCATCACTGCACCGCATTCATATAATTTTGCAGTGGTTATGATGGTAGCGTTACAAATGAGAAGTCTTGGATTCGATCCCGGTGGTTGGCAGGGCATAGGGCCTTGCTCTTAAATAAAAAAAATACGTCCTGAATTGATATCTTTTGTGGGAAGTCGGTTAAATAATAATGAGTGACGGCTTTTGAAATGTTTCAGAGTCGTGAAGAATTAAAACATATGTATTTCTAAGAAAGGATTATTAAAACCGGTCTAATTACAAAACAGGGTCTTACTAAGACAGGTTTAAGCCTGGATTAAATAATTGGTACCACAATTTGTCAAACCGTTCCGTTTTAACAAAATAACTAATCTCCGTGATTTGACACGTTGTCGCTGAAATTGGAACGTCATATCATACATTACACCAACTTCAATGTCATTTTTTGACGTTTGTCAATCAGTATTCAGTACCATAGTTTAGACCAGAGGTGCGGCAGGTTAAACTTTAGATACGATGGATCATTCAGATTTATATGACATTTTACATTTTTACATTGACATTTTTAGGTTACATTTATATCATGGTTTATACCAAGTTCTTTCCTAAGAGTTAGTCCACGTTTTGTAATTGTACGGGAAGTTTCATAAAACAATACTGACCTGACCGGCGCCCGCGTTCATCAATATAAGGAAGGCCTTCAATGGCGCTTTAGCTTTAAAACACTTGTGTGTAAAAAGTCTGTGGGCTCCGACTGTTACACCCATCACAAGAGCTGATAGTACCGATACAACTGGAAGTAAGGAGAAATATTTATATTATAGCTAAATTACACAAAATTATTATTAACTAGCTGCGCGGCTTCGCTCCCATAGCATAATGTTATATGTTGTATGTTCATCAGAGATAATTTAGGATTCCAATGATAAAAGAATTTTTCAAATCGGTCCAGTAACCTATTTAATCAAAACAATTAAAAAAATAAACCTTTCCTCTGTATAATATTAGTGTAAATAATACCCTAGATTCTACTCTGATGTGTTAGGTTTCATCCATATCCGTTCAGTACATTTGAATGAAAAATTAACAAACGTACACATTTTTCATATTATTAAGAAATAGCTGCGGATATTTTCACATCACCAAAAAACATATGAATTATAATTTGATTTGCAAATTGATTTATTTCCAATTTAAATACACAATATTTTTATAAATATTCCAATAATTAAACTAAGAATTGAATTGCCTCAATTCATTGAACGTAATAACACCCATATTTTGTTCAATTAAATAAAGCAAAAAAAAAATAAAAAAAAAAGATGTACTTACACCATACGAATGTTTTAAAGTAAATTCCTCCAGAAAGTATTATTAATAAACCCCAAATAGCTGCAATATGGAAAAATGCGAAGATCGAGACATTTACCCACACGATCTCATGTTTGTAGGAATAGTCAGTGCCTATATCTCGGCTTGTTAAATTTTTACTGTTCAATTTATTTTTAAATTCAAGAACACTGTTTTTATCCGTCGTATCTTCCATTTTCGTTAATTATTCCCGCGATGTGTCACAGAATGATAAAATTACTCAAGATCAATCCCTAATAAAGATTTTTTTCAAGATTGAGAACAGTGAATTAAAACAAAATCCGTCAAAACGCAAAGCGTCCATTTGTTCATTTGCAATTTTCTTCTGTATAAAATAAATTTAATCTATTTATAAAGAATTTGATAGTCAGAGTCCTATAAAAACAAACAACAACGTTTCTATAAACAACGGAACGTCATAGTATAGCAGATACGAATCGTTACCATTAACGAGCGGTTTTAATGAACCAATCGGAACCAAGTTTTGGTTGTCAATTTAACGATACTCTTTACACTTACGACTAGAGAACATTGTAATGTCCGTAAGTATTACGACTCGTTTTAGCTTTATAGGAACTAGGTATTAGTCCTAATCCTACTTTTTTAAAACTTTTGTTGCGTCACAGGCAATGTTAATATCCGTATTATGTAATAAAAAGAAAATGCGAAACTGGTAGAAATTTCGATATATAAACAAAATATAAAAAATAGTAATAACTCTACGATATTATATATTTCTTTCTACTACATTCTATTCTCAAATAGAATGTAGCCTTTAAGTGGGCATCTAATATTAGTCTATCAGCATATGAAATTTTATCAAAATCTGCCGAGTGATTTTGACGTGATCGACGCACATACAAATAGACAGATATATAATCAGACAAACAGATAAAAATCTAACCTTGGTTTTTGGGTCTATAAAAGATGTATTATATTGTATAACAAATATTTTTTTTAAATATTCAATGTACAGAAATAGCTATTTTTTTATTACATGTATAGATTAAATAAGAGATTACTAGTTATTAAGTACCATTAAGTGTGAAGTAGTTGGTTCTGTCGTTTTTTCACCAATCACTGCAACATGCCGTTATTGTGAAAAATCTAATTTTATCAACATTGAACCCTTTTGTATGTAAATTTTGCCATATTCTACTGCGATATGTGATTAAGTAAGAGCAAACATTTGCATAAAATAGACTATTCACGTATTAAAATTAAATTTATCTATACATATAATAAAACAGTAACCGAACCATTTCTGTACATTGAATATTTCTCAAAAAGAGTTATTGGTATGCCATATCTATGTTCTATAGATACCAAAACCATGGTTAGATTTTTTTTCTGTTTGTCTGTACTTTGTTTATTTATTTGTATGTGCGTCAATCACGTAAAAACCACTAGGCAGATTTTAATAAAACTTTATATGTTGGCTATTATAATAGCCTATAAGTTGTTAGGAACAACTTATAGGCTATTATAATAGAGTAGGCACATTTAATGGCAAAACTGCCCTTTTCAAAAAAAGCTTTATAAGTATGGCACCACTTATATTCAATCACCTGCCTGACAGTATTAAAAGCCACGTAAGTATTAAGGTATTCAAACAGGACATAAAAAAAATTACAAACAAATGTTAATATTCTTTATACGATTATTTTAATGACATATAATTTTAATGTATTGTGTGACTTTGTATTATGTGACATTGTAGTATTTTGTATCTTTTTTGACGCGGTAACAAGTATTAATTTATAATTTTCTATTTCATTTTATTTTGTTATTAAAATTAAAATTTGCCAAAAAAGGAATAATGCGTTGATACTATCTATACATATAATAAAATCGTAGACTAGCCGTGTCTATACATTTAATATTTTCAAGAAAAAAATAGTGTTTCGAGTTTCATTTAAGATTCTAAACTTAAAACAATGATTTTTAGAATTTTTGTCTGTTTGTCGGGCGTTTGTACGCACTGAACTCCAAAACGGCTTAACCGATTTAAATGCGGTTTTCGATTATGTGTTACGGCAAGTCCCCCAGAGGTTTTAGTGTTTGTTTCATTCAAATTGGTTAAATAATAAAAAAGATATGAGGGTTCAAAGTGATCCACCAAAACACATCATCAATGCGTGTAGGTACATTAAATTGAATCTTTTTAAGAGTTATTTGCGCAGCACTTTTTAATGATAAATGTAGCCTATTCTTGATCTCTAAAGTAGATTACGATTATGGCGGCTAATCACAACAAAGACCAACCAACATGCAGCAGATATTATTTGCGCCATAAGCAAATAATATGCGTTAAATTAAATTAAAAAAAGTATTATTAAAATTATCTAAACATAAACAGTAACACTTTTGTTATATTTAATTTAGGATATACTTCGAACTTAAATCTTTGACGAGATATTTACAAACATACGTTTCTAAATCTTAAAAATTGCATGTACAGAATTTTGTAGTCCACGCGGGCGAAGCCGCGGGCAGAAAGCTAGTATTTGATATGGAACATCTCTGTACACGAAATTAAGCAAAATAAATTCTTCAGTTTTACTATACATATATACACATGAATAAACCTTTAATTTTATTATTTACTAGCGACCCGCCCCGGCTTCGCACGGGTGCAATGCTGATAAAAACCTTCCTCATGAGTTACTCTATCTATTAAAAAAAACCGCATCAAAATCCGTTGCGTAGTTTTAAAGATTTGAGCGTTCATAGGGACATACAACATGACACATGACAGAAAAAGCGACTTTGTTTTATACTATGTAGTGATGATTTATTTAATTTTATGGAAAATCAACAGCTGAATTTTTTTATATAGGTTACAAAGTTAGTCAACAAGAAGCCATTTATAGATTCTCACGCGTTGTGACAAAATATTTAACAAACAAAGCAGGCAACAAATGTGAACAGTTGCGCAAAAGTTAAAAAAAAAATAAAAACAAAACTCAAAATTGACATCACATTTCTTACAGATCTAAGAGTAAATCAGCTCGACCATCGATCAGACCAAAAAAGCTGTTTCCTAGCTGACGCTTGATGGATGTAGGGCTACTGCAAAATAGATCAAGATCGAATTGTTTTGCTAGTCTATTAAAGTTATTGCTGACTCTTATCATAAATGAGTTTTGGCGATAGTTGGTATTAACAGAAGAAGTATATATAGGAGAACATTTACGTGCTATAATTGAAGGAGTATAGAGAGATATTTTCGATAGAAGATCGGGGCAGTCTATTTTATTAGTTGTGATAGCTGTAAGCAATAGAATATCCGCAATTTCACGACGTCTTGATGATGGTAGAAAGTGAAATTTTCTGCAGATCTCCAAATAATCTTCAGATTTATAAGGAATATGTAATCGATAACACAGGAATTTTAGAAATTTCATTTGTATTCGTTCTATTCTTGATGAGTACTTCTCATATCGTGGATTCCATATTTGTGACGCATATTCCGAAATGCTACGAACGTATGCACAAAACAAAATTTTGAACGTCATTATCATATATATATTTATTATTTTCTTATAAAATATTATATAATACTTTAATATACTCTATCTCTATATCTCTATTTTTAATTATCTCCATTTATACACTATCTGCCTATACCGTACGTCTTTGCAGCCACGGGTCTCCTCTGAAAAGCAGTGTAGCGATAATTAATTATTATCGCTGCTGTGCTGATGGGGAGGCCTTTTTGCCACCACAGCGCCTGCCTTTTTTTTCTCTGTCCCCCATGTAGTAACTTCATGTAGTATTAAGTAGAAGTAGTTAATAAAATGTCTTTTTTACATACTAATGTGGTGGTAAATAAAGCATTTCATTTCATTTGAACAGTATATCAGTTATTTAGTTCCCATAGTATAAGTTTTGCTTAGTTTGGGACTAGATGGCGTCGTGTTAAATGTCCCTGAATATTTGTAGACTATTAACGAATTTAGGCATCTTTTATTAATATTCATATGTTTAAAAATAGAATAAATTGATAGTTGTACTTTTAAAGAAGTGACTGTCGGTAGTTTGCATAATTGTCACCCTTTAGTACATTTCATTGTTTATTATTTTAATAATAAGTACTAAAATTATATTTGTAACATTACTAACAATTTTTATTTATTCTATAGCAAGGTAAAAACCTACTTCTTTTTAATATAATTAATTAATTCATGTGCCTGCATTAGACTCCGAAAAGATAAAAGCGGAAAGCTAGTAGATTTATAACTCTATTTTAACTTCATATTTTGCTTGACTATGAGAGTAACATAAGTATAATCAATTTTTTAAAAATTAAAATTAGAATAATTTTTATTGTTTATTTATTACCATGATTTCATTTTTACTTTATTTACTAGCTTTCTGCCCGCAGCTTCGCTCGCGTGTACTATAAAATTTTGGACTTTATGGATTTTAGAAGGAGAGACGCATATCTACATCTTCCACATATCTCATTTAGGAAAAACCCATAAAGAAAACTCTATTTTATTTTAAAAGACCTATCTATTGAAGCCCTTAATTTTTTAGTTTAATAATTCGATTTATTGAATTAATCATTTAATTATACAGATAAATTTTTGAAATGGTCTTTCAGGGCTAAATTCTAAACTATGAGAAATCTAACGAAAAATGATGGAAGAAGTCTCGATCCAAATAAATTCTTCAAAAATGATTCGATTTCTGATTAACCAAGCCTGGAATTGAACCTGTTGATTAGGAAAGAAATAACATCCTGTATTATTTCACTGATCGCTAAATATTATGGGAGGCTTGCCAAATTTATCATCGAAATCGCATTTTAATCGGATAAGCCGTTCGGTTCAGCGCGCACAAACGCCTCGCATTCATGATATTCTAAAAATCATTGTTTTGGTTTCGGAAGCATGAATAACACGAAACGCGCACACAATTTTATTTAAAAAATTTAATGTTTTAAATAAAATACTTTTAAAGGATTTTAAACGCGGTTTATTATACATTATTTTGAGACGGAGTCTCCCGTGACCACGCTCGCTGTAAAGTGCTCGAAACGTCGGGTTAAATAATAATGTAAAATAATGTGTAATAAACCGCGTTCTCGTTCAAATTCTTTAAAAAGTATTTAATTTAAAATGGAAAGTACTCGCGTTAAAACAAACACAAGATTATACTAAAATTTAATGTACATATTTATTAATTATATTACAAAACATAAGACTAGTTTAGTGCATCTTCAGTTATAGGTCACAACTTGCAAACCATGTTATAGTTATAAAACAAGATCTTATTAAAACATTTTAATATTTCTAATTGAAGATATATCACAGAAAAACTTATATTAACATTATACAGTAAGATTTGATTAATACTTATTTTATTTGTAATAGCTAAATTTCAGTTTACTAGTGTTATGCAGTGCCGTAAATAGATATGCGAATATATATAATAGATATGATAATATATATCTTGGAAATATCGCGAAGTTTGGTAAAATATATTTACTAGGCATCTGTCAAAGCGATATACTATGAATATATCTCCCTGAGTTTAAAATTCTCGTAGAATAAATTAAGTATTCTACCTGCGGCATCGCTCTTGTTAATTTCGGGGTCAGTAGATCAATAAAAAGCATCCTATCCTCTCATCCATCTACCCATAGACGAACTTTCATCAAAATCCGTTCAGTACGACGTGATTGACACACAAACATCTAAACATCTAATCATTCAAACATTTAACAATTATTATTATAGCATAAGTATTAAGATACGATAAGGCAACCTAGGGTTTGCGATTTGTGTCATTTTTAACTCCTATCTACGGCACTACCATAAAAAGAAGGGAATAGAGAGTACATCTGAGTTTGCACACACACTTGTGCACTATAGTATCCTGGTACACCAGGGGGTACACCTCGACACCGTTGCCTATATTCAATCGGGGGAACGTATTCATATTTACAACACTGGTATCATGGTTCTAAGCAGCAGCACTTCTTCTTTTAAGGACATTTTGTTTAATAATATCTTTTTCATACAGGGGCAATCCTTTTTCTTCTTTAAGCGTGGTGTTAGGAGCAGGGTAGGTGACGTTATATGTGATGTTCAGAGGGTGCACTGGTCCAGATGCGGTCACAGCTGCTTTAGCTTCATCGTTGCCAAGGAAGTAATGGGTTCCATCACCGGTGTTAACTATACGGTTTTCAATCTGGTAATAAGAAAAAAAATAATTATGCTTCATTCGTATTAACGAATTTTTGGCAAAGTTATGTTACTTAATGATAATGTTGACTGTTCGCAATTGTTGACATAGTTTCTGTGATATCTGAATGGTATGAATAACAAACATAATTACCGAAAAATAAGTTTTAAAAATATGAATTTTTCTGTCATTGTGATAGGCTGCTTACCATGTCAGTTGATGCTACTTTAAGGTCGTAAGCTAATCCTAATTTCGCACAAGCATCTATGAACAAAGTTGAGGGGTTTATAAAATACGGCAATTCAGATGCTTTGTAGTCCCAGGGGAAGGCATGGTGGTAGTTGTGCCAGCCTTCACCGTAAGCGAACAAGGAAACAAACCACGATTCCACTGGTTGGAGCTTTCTGCAAAGTAAAGAAAAAATTTAAAAAAAATTATTATTAGTAAACTTAACTAGTATAATATTTATATGTAAACTTGATTTAATTACCAATAGTGGACATTGTATAAAAAAGTCTTTAATTCAGTACTTAAGTAGTCACGAAACAATCTATCAAGTACATTTTAATTCAGTTTTCGCATAACTAACCATTGAAATAAGGATTTAAAACGCATATATGACGTCACCGCCTTGCGATACTTACGACATGCAAAAAAAAAGATTGTTATTATACTTAAATAGTATACTATTTATAAGTAAGCTTGATTTAATTACCAATGATGAAAATAGTATAAAAAAGTATTTTATTCAGTACTTAAAATGCATTTCCATTAAGTAATTTTTAATTCAGTTTTCGCATAACCAACCATAGAATTTACGGATTTAAAACGCATATGACGTCACCGCCTTGCGATACTTACGACATGCAATATTTGAATATAATTCAGCCACGCTCTCTACGCGTTAGCCAAACATTGTAAACACAAAGAAAGGTTAATGAAGCGTGAAATATATTTTACATACTTGTCATACGGCCTCGTGCCATATAGATGAGCTGCGCTGTTGACAAGCCAGGTGCCGTTCAGTTGGAGAACATAACGCATGAAAAAACACACTAGTAAAGATGTTCCGAAGGTTTCCCCGAAGAAATAGTACGGTACTCCCACTGGGATCAGGATGGAAGTGACGAGAAATATGTATAGGTAGTACCTGAAAAAGAAAATGATTAAAGTGTCGATTATTGTATATGTAGAATTATAAAATTGATTATATGCACTTAGAAACAAATGCTTGAATAAATATGAAAATGATTTTTCTATAGATATATCCATCTATAAATTTTGATAAATTTTAGAACGATCTAGGAACAAACATAGCTTTGATGTTAACATAAACGGAAGCATGTAAACATTATGTCTGAAGTCGTGACTACTTACTTTCTTTGTAGCATAACCAATTTATCGGCTTTGAGATCACTTATATCGATGTTCCTACCCAATTCTTTAACATAAGGGTGCTTCTTAGTCATCAACCAGCCTATATGTGAGAAAAAGAATCCTCTCTTAGAATTGTGGGGATCGGCATCCGTATCAGAGAAGCGGTGGTGTAGGCGGTGATCACGGACCCACACATATAACGAATTCTGGTACATAAAACAAGAATCTATACTAATATTATAGAGCTGAAGAGTTTGTTTGTTTGTTTGAACGTGCTAATCTAAGAAACTACGGGTCCGATTTCAAAAATTCTTTTAGTATTAGATTTATCGAGAAAGGCTATAGGCTATATATCATCCCGATATTCCCACGGGAGCGAAGCCCTGGTGCGCAGCTATTATTTAATAATGACCTCATAGAACCGTATGGAAATTCATGGACTGAAAGCTATTCGCTTATGCCTGCATCTAAATTACCTATTGTGCGGAATCAATCGCGAATACAATTTATTAATTTATGTTGATTTTGTACATTATGAATTCTTTTTGATTTGCACTGGTGATTAAGCAAACAGTTTAAGCTTGTTTTTTTAATATAAAATATTGCATAGAAAAAGTTATATATGAAAATTAAATTCAGAAAAAAAAATTATAGAAGTTGCTTACCTGGCCGGATGCTGTCTGCATCAATATAAGAAATATCTTTAGTGGTGTTTTTGCTTTAAAGCATTTGTGTGTGAAGAGTCTGTGAGCTCCAACTGTTATGCCCATCCCAAGCATAGTCATTATGGTACCAACTGAAAATTTTATAAGATTTACTTTTTGTTCCTAGCATTTATTTTCTTTATTAAAATTCTGCCTTTACCAGGTCCTTATGACACCAAAATGCTTTAGAGTTTATTACAATAACCTTTAAGGGATATTTTAAGAAATAAATTAAAATCAATCACACACACATTCTCAATCCTGAAAAATCCCCCTAATTAATAGATTAAAGAAAAAATTTTTTTTTAATAAAATCTCTTTATAATATGAGTATAGATAAATAATTCTATTTAAAGGCATGCTTACACCATAGTAAAGTTTTAAAGCAAATTCCACCAGAAACAGCAATTAATAATCCCCATATTCCCAAAAGGTGGAGAATAGCGAAAATTACAACATTTCTCCACACGATCTCATGTTTGTACGAATAGTCTGTGCCAATATCTCTGCTTGTTAAATTTTTATTATTTATTTTATTTTTAATCTCTTCAAAACTTTGATTTTCACTAAAACCGGCCATTTCGGCAAGACTTATGCCTCTTTATCACACACTGGTACTTGATCCCGAAATTGATTCTCTAATAAAGATTTTTTCAGGAGATCCTTACAGCTAATTTAATTAATCAGTCGAATTATAAAACGCCCAATACTATTGTAATAATTATTTGTTTGCATCGAATGTATAAAAGCCTCATTAAATATTTGTTTAATCAAATCTTTACTTTAATATTATAAATGTGAAAGTAACTTTGTTTGTCTGTTTGTCTCTTCTTCGCCTAAATCACATAACTGATTGGGATGAAACTTTGTGCAAATATACTTTGAAACTTGAGTACATACACATAGAACATAGGATACTTTTTATCCAGGAAACCCCATGGAAATAGGAAATATACGCGGTTGGAACCGCGAGCACAGCTAGAGTAGCTTTTATAAACATTTTCTTCATTGTCTTCCCTTTATAGTTATAGTATAGTGGTGACGTAGGTACTTAAAATGTTGCTTGCAATTAAAAAAATATCTAGCTACGGTCTAACAACTAACTGCAACACGTGAGTATTGTGTCAACAGATCTTTTGAAATACCGCTACCTTGAACCTTTTTGTATGTTAATGCGATTGTAGTCTACTGCGTTTTCTGAACATATTAGAAATAAAAAATAATACAATTAAGTTCAGTGCATACAAATAACTATTTAATTTATTTTAATATAAAAGTGGAGAAGTCCAAAAAAACAAGAAAAACATATTCAATTAAAAAAAACTCATTAAGCGATTTTAAACGTGGCTTAATAAACATTCTGGTTTTGGCATCGTGTTTAAAATCCTTTAGAAAGTTTTTTTGTTTAATAAGAAAAGTACACATGAAAGCATTAATAAAAAAGATGTAAATAATTTTTCAAGAATGAACATAGCTTAGTATCTTTTTCTATTCTCATACACTTTAAAATGTAAACTATTTAATCTGACGACTAACGAAGTCGCACGAGTGCATTTGATAACTTTTTAATTAAAATTTTCGTACCTTTCATTTTATTACAAACTTTCAGTCGTTTTTAATAAGTATGACGTTTTTTGTATTGGCACTCAAAGTGAATTTCTGCGCATGTATAAAATGAAGTGTAATATTTGTATTTTTATTTGTCTAACATTAGAAATTGTGAGTAAATTATAGTTATTTTGACCGAAGAATTCATAAAATAATTAACGGCAGAGTGAAAAAAAAATCAATCTTATAAAACTAGCTTCGTTTCGCGGTTTCACCCGCAAATATTACCTTTTTCAGTAGGATTTCCGAGAAAAACACTATCCTATGTCATTTTTTTGGGTGTCACACTATTTCTGTTCAAAATTTTACCCAAATAGTTTCAGAGGTAGGCATGAAGAAGAAATAGACATAAATAGTTACTTTCACATTTACAATATTAGTAGATATTACTGCCAATAAAAATATCGCAATTCTTACAATACAGCATGCTTATTTTTTAATGTACTATTGTTTCACGCTAACCTTTTATACAGTCATCTCTACGGTATAACCTAAACCCATGTGTGTCAGAGCGATGCACAAATGTTCGTAATGTCACAATCAATTTAATTTTTTCAATCTTTTTACAGATCGCCGCTACAAAAGTTAACCGATCTTGTGGTAAGTTATATAAATTTTAGCATGATCTTAGCAAACATACAATCGCCATGCCATCTCGGCTCTAAGAGCTCGCTTCGCTCGGTTAATAATCTATTGACGTATGATTAATTATTTCTTGATGATTTTTAAACAGAGTGTGGTATCGCGGGTAAGAACCGTCGAATAGTGGGTGGAACAACAGTCCAGCCTCATCAGTATCCTTGGCTGGTTTCCCTCATGCTGGGGCCAAAACTGCATTGCGGTGGAGCCATAATCACTGATCAACATATCTTGACTGCTGGTCACTGCATCACATTTGGGTATGGCGTTCTCATAATGATATATTCGTAAAATTATTTAGTGTGAAGATTTTTAATGTCGTGTAAGAATAGACAGGGTATTAGGATTATGTAGACCTTGTTGTATTTGCGGTACATATTAATACAAATCGATTGATCAAACGTCCCAATCATGGGCGATGATCTGGTAGAGCATATGACGCTGATCCACTACTAAAAAAATATTGGATAAATAGATGTCCTTTATGAAATATCATCATTGAGAGATCAAGACTTCTTAAATTTGATCTTTACCAGCGATGAAGTAAAAAATGTCATTCCCATTTTAGTGTCAGCTTCCGCGATTTAACGGTGAACATTGGCATGCACGATCGACTGGGTTCGTCTTTTACTACGCTGAGGTTGGCAAATGGAATTAAACACCCCGTATTTACGTCAAACGCTGTACGGGATATCAATGATATTGCTGTACTAACGTTGGAGAAAAAGTTGAAGTTCTCCGCAAAAGTTAGACCGATTTGCTTGCCCTATGAAGGTAATTCATGCTCTTATACATGTAAATGTTACTCTAATTTCATGTTTATTTTTGTCTGGGTGGATTTTGAGTATGAAAATAGCTAGATATAATATCGATCATCTAGTTTTCAATGTGGTAATTGGCCTTAAATCGACTCTAACGATAACGAATTTGATAATTATGTTGAGATGATTTCTTTCCTTCTTTAATTATTTATAGAGTTAAAATTTAATGTCAATATTATTGCTGTTCGGTATACAATTGTTTTGTTGGCTGTCTCGGTTTGTTGGCTTTCTGCATATGGGGAGAAGTTTACGGGCTTTCGTTTCAGATATGGATTTTAAAAATATGCCTCTAACTGTCGCGGGTTGGGGCAAGACCAGACAAGGAGCTTTGACGTCATCGCGTTACTTGTTAGAAACCAAAGTCAAGTTAGTTGACGGTGAAAAGTGCAGTAAAACTTCTATATACAAGGATAATCTGGTCAAGGATACCATGATGTGTGCATACAGTTTAGGAAAGGACGCATGTCAAGTGAGTTTGATTTTTCATACAATAATTATAAGAAATTGTTGTATAAATGTGAGTTACTCGAGCTTAGTATTAAATATTATCTTTTACTTCTTGCTAACGTTACTTACAACTTCTATTTCTATAAAATTTGTCATAAAATTATGAATGTTTCAGGGTGATAGCGGTGGACCGTTATTCTCAACGCACACGAGAACCCATAACAAGAAATGGTATCAAGTAGGTGGGTGGCGATTGCGTTTTTTTTTTAATTTTAAAAATATGCTGTAAACTGTAAAACTTATGATTTAGTTCTTTATGCGTTTTAGGAATTGTATCTTGGGGAATTGACTGCGCTAAGCCTGATTATCCAGGTAGGTATATAATTACGTTTTTCTAATAATAATTGTGAATCCTTTACTATGTGTAATACAATATTTTTTTCAGGGGTTTACACAATAGTATCAAAATATGTTTCTTGGGTCAAACAACAGACTAAAAATGGAACTTACTGCGTGTAATTGAAAAATCGAAAAACTACAATTTTGTATTTATGAGTAAATTGATCAATACAGTCAATTTTGTAGATATTTTGTCTTTGTATTCATGATAAATAAGTTACGGTGGCAATAGTTAGATAATAGTCTGAATGTATTATAATTTGCACGTGTAAAATAGAACTCTAAATTTAAAACGGAAATTAACTGGGTTTAGTAATGCTTGTTATATAGTTTAGTTACAACAATTAATGTCTTCTACTTGATTTATGGTTCTCGACTCCCGTTAATTGGTTTTACATGAGACTTTTCGTTCGTGTTATATTTTATTTATTTATTTATTAATTATTTTAGGCAAAACAGTAGTTATTTACTTTATTAAATTGATTTTTATTTGAAAATGCATGTTTGTATTTCAGTAATTAAGTGTAAGAATAAAATTCAGTTATGCTTGCTCATACCGTGAAATAAGACGATAAGAAAATTCCAACAGATGTTGAATTTGTAAAATAAATAATCGATTTTCATATTTAATTATGTAATGATAATAATAAATCGTAAAATGTTTGAGTTGTTTATTTTGATGCATTGAGATCTTAGACAAGTTGCCTTTAAATAGTTGTCTACTTAAGCCGTTACGATTTTTAAGATGCAATATAGGCTGTAATAAATTTTACAACGTCCAGCGTATTAAATTTACAAGGACATTATCGCGTGGATAATTTCTTTGGTTTAAGCGTTTGTAGCACAAATAAGTAAGTGTCAGTGCTAGAAAACAGTCCTGTGTGTCAGAAAGTAGACAACTTTGTGAAGCTAATTAGGCAATGTTGTGTTTAATGTTACTCCTCGCTGGTGTTATAAAGGTTTGTAAGGAAGCAGATCTGTACATTTTTTAGTTCTTTAAATGGAGAATGTAACAGATTTTCATGTTTAGGTGGCGCATCTAACTGCCTTCGATTGTCGTAAGTCATTAAATATTTCTTTATTGTAAAATATAAGATCGCTATTATATAAAGTTTGCCTGCAAAAGTAATTTGCATTTCTTCGTATTATTCTTGAATGTAAATAAGCATATCGATCATTGGTTATTTATAACTTGTATTAAATTTCGAAGTGACGAGTTGTTTACTTGGTTCAGAATAATTAATGTATCTATCACGATGTGAACAATGATCTATTATGACGGAAAGTAATTTTACATATTTAATAGGATATTATACTTAGTGGAAGACTATGTTGGTACTTGGTACATCGCGGTAAGCGATTAAGGGTCTGTCCTATGCCTGGTTTCTCTCCGGTCTTATAGGATATCCTTCCCATACCTTTCAGTATATCTTCTGAGTAGTAGGTCATCACTGTTGATATTCACGGAAGATTAAGATTAGGATATTATACTTGCGTGAATATTATTTTACCTTGTTATCAGAGCATTTATTTAATATGAATGGTTTTCCATGGACCTAAGTTTTCATTTAGGTAGTAACAATATTAATTAAATAATGAAATTACCTTGGTTTACTTGGACTATCAAAATATAACATTAAAATCATAATTGACCAGTCATTCTAGAAAACAGCGTTGCAGCCTTTGCTGATATATTTATGCTGAGTTAGTAATATTTTTCATGCGACACGTAAGGTGCGATATATCAATTTAGCTTTATATTATACTACTTTTACTTTTTATCTTCCTGTATTTTATTCGTAGTTTTTGGATATAGAGGGTATTTTTATATTCTTAGGCCGGCCTCACACATGCTGAATGTCTGTCTGAATTCAGGATCTGATTTCAGATCCTTACAGGTCGATCTAAGAAATTAAGAATCTGAAAAAATCAGGATGTGTGTGGAGCAAGCCGATATTGTATGGTAAACTGCCTTTCTAAATTAAGAATCTTAATTCAGATTCTTAAAATTCAGCATGTGTGTGGCTGGCCTTATTCATTCGATACCTTAATTAATAGTTTATTAGATTGTGGTAGGCCATCAGACACGATCGTCTCGATGAGGATCGTCGGCGGGAGGAGGGCTGAACCCCACTCGTATCCCTGGACAGTCGCCATCTTGAAAAACAACCGTATGCATTGTGGTGGAGCCATGATAACAGACAAACATATACTTAGCGCGGGACATTGTTTTAAATGGTAAGCTAATCATTTTAATGTATTTCATTAACGGCCGTTATCAATATTCTATCTATCCCTTGTTTTGCTTACTAAAGTCAGGCAAATCTATCTATTTGCACTTACTTTGATTTCAATACGCTGTCGACGGATAGCTTTGCTATGACTTTTGACAATGAAATGTCATTAAACTGCGATTATAATCTATCCATAATCTTTGATACATTATTGAAAATGGCCGTAATTCATTGCGTCATGTTTCAAATTTGTAAAGCAATTGGTAAATGTTGAATACATTGACCTGCATTTACAAATAAATGGTTTTACTTATATTATACTAAAACTATTTTCCTTATACATTGTATACTTTTAAGGTATAAAAAATTAAGAATGTTTAAATTTGATTTTTACGACCAATGATAATAAAAATTAGCAAACACGATAATAAGTATAATTTAAGGATTAAAAGACAATAAATAAAAATTCTTAAGAAATACATAGTAAGCATGTAGCTTGGTCTATTAGTATGACAATCTTAAGAACACTCCTAATTGCCTCATATTTTTTACTTATCATTGTGCCTCAATGCTATTTACGCTTCTTGGAGTTAACATAATTGTAATTCTTTAGAATTAATACGATAAATGCAGACTTTCTTTAGGTCATTGTGCTGAAGAAACGCTTGTAATGAAAAAAACTTTTATTGTTAAATGTTTTGTAATAAAAATTGCGTCATATTACCATCAAGATATGTTTGATTTCAGGGATAACATTCACGAAATGGTGGCCCTAATTGGGCTAGATAATTTGGACGACATGATGAATGTAGAAAAGAGAAATATATCAAGTGTAAAAATACATGAGTGGTTCACATCAACAGCTGTGAGGGATGAAAATGATATAGCGATAGCAACTTTGAATGCACCTGTAGAATTTGGTGATACTATAGTTCCAATATGCCTACCAAGGCCAGGTAATGCTATCTGATGAAACAATATATCTGGGATTAAATAATTATGAAAATGACTAGCTGTGTCCCTCGGTTTTACCTATGTTTATCTGTTTCCTCATTCCCGTAGGATTTGTTCAAAATCCTTTCTTAGCGGATGCCTACGCTATAATATCTACCTCCATGCCAAATTTCAGCCCGACCCGTCTAGCGGTTTGGGCTGTGCGTTGATATCCACTATATCAGTCATTAAGCCGTGAACCAATTTTGCGTTGGGTCACGCGAATAGTAATAATTAGTAAATATCTCAATATTTACTAATTATTTAGACTAAAGACTCATCTTTAGGTCATATTTTTTGCGAATCAATTAGTCGATTGGCTGATGTTTTCTTACAGGATTGAAATGTGATATTTCTTGTCCTACACCAAACTCTCTTAAAATCCGGGAGGTGCACTAATACGTTATAAAGAAAGAAAGAAAGAAAGAAAAGTTTATTTATAACAGAACACAGCTACATAATTAAAAAATTATTTGTTATTGCCCGATTATTTTTTTGTTTTATTTAAATAACCTGCTTCTACTTCACTCATTTAACCTATGAAGTTAGGTCTAAATTAAAAAAACAAATCTACATATAATGCTATCTGCATATTACAGGGCAGGATTTTGCAAATAGAGTTGGGACTATTGTTGGTTGGGGCCGGATTGGTGTTGAGAAGACGTCATCCAAAGTTCTGCTTAAAGCAAGTTTAAGAATTTTAACTGATGAGGAATGTATGAAGTCGAAGTTGTCACAGCACCTCAAGCCTACAATGATGTGCGCTTTCTCGAAGGGAAAGGATGGGTGCCAGGTACTAGGATTGTAAACGAGCAACGACCTTATAAGGTTTAGCATCTGGCCGTAAATGAATACATTTTAAAACCGATAAACAATTATCTTGTAGCATGTAGGTATTATAGAAAACTAACACTTTTAATTCGAGGACCAACATAGAAATTAATAAACTACTTCGTATTTATGTGGCCATTTCTTATCCGTTAAATTAAATATTGGTGCATGTTCATAGCTTACATATTTAACTTTATTTTCTTTCTTTAAAACAAATTATACATTATTATAGAATAGAAGTCAATGCACGGCGGGTCAGAAAAGCACGACATGAAAAAAGTAATACTAATCAATTCTGCTATAGCATAAAAAATTAAAAAATATAATACAACACACTTATACCGGCTAAACTTATCATAGGATTAGCCGGCGAATCTTACAATTATGTTCATGTTCTTTAGCCATAACAAATATAGGTATTACTTATGATTTTTAATTATAATAATTTTTGTTTATTGCAGGGTGACAGTGGCGGCCCTTTATTAGTATTTGAGCCGGATGGGCACTATGTACAATCAGGTAAATAAATTCACTAATACATAAGAATGTCAAATACGAAAGATAGCTGATAGGGAATGATAAAATTCTGGTGAATTGTAAAGCATCCTCAGGTAGGTCTCTCAATCTGTTCAATGGGGTTCGAAGCGTATGATGTCGACGAGTGGACGTTTAGCTTAATGATTCTAAAACGATATAGATGTCGAATTGCATATAAAGTTGACATACTTCATAAACATTTTATTGCAGGAATCGTATCTTGGGGGATAGGCTGTGCGGACTCTCGCTATCCCGGTATGTAAAAAATAAGCATTATTGTGATGAAAATAGACATTCATAATAATGTTGTTATTACATGATAAATAAATATTTTTCAGGTGTGTACACTAAAGTCAGCAACTATATTGATTGGATTCGACGACATTCCTTTAATGGAAACACGTGTAAAGATACATAAAATGATTAATGTTACAGAGTTGTTCATTTTATACCTTACCTATCCTTGCGGTTTCATCTGCGAAAACCTACACAAAATTTTGTTTAAGCATCTTATTTTAGTCACCTATTTAGCTTTTCTATGGGTGCAACAGATAAGCGTATTATCATTACAACTTCATATTCCGGGTTTGATACTCGAGGGAGCTGTACTGATATTTACTTGCTTAACTAAAAAGGAAAATTTATCACTCAAGTGGATTTTTGTAATATCCACCTCATAAATGAGGACATGAAATTTCATCGCCAAATTTAAACGAAATTTATTTAGAACGGTACTATAATTATTAAGCGATAATGATTGCATTAAAGTGGGGAATGGTAAATCGGCTGAATTAATTCATAGAACTGACAGCAAGTATACAGAAATTTAAGAAAATTAAACGCAGGCTAGACTTAAACATATAATTGCATTTAGTTATAACATAAAGCTATAACCATGAAATAGAGCATGGACTGGCAATGCCTTACTTTAGAGATTCGTGAAAACATGGATTAATATATTTTTATCTCTGTTAGAATTAATTAATTTACAAATTATGATTAAATAGACTATATTTTTGTGTATTTTATAATTTTAATACATGAACATTTTTTTTTCTTACTTTGTGACAGACCGTTGAATTTAATTTATTTTTGTCAATCGCTGTAGGGCCCCGCGAGACAGGCTAAGCCTAGTGCGGGGTCCATTGATAATGTTTAGAAATATGTAAATAGTTTTTTTCTGGCAAATAAATATATTTTTATTTTTTATTTATTTTTTAAATCTCCCAGTGACATGTATGAGGAGCCATCTCTATTTATTACTATTTTTAAATAGATTGTAACCTATAAGTTGCACGTAATATTGATCTATCACCAAATAAAATTTTAGCTGATTAAGAACAATCTCAAAAATCAAGATACCTAGCCATTTTTATTCTATGCTCATACTATTTTGTATCTGTCGTGAATGTCAATCCGAATGTGGCTGTTGGCTGACATTTGTTTTGCTGTCACAAGTCACAACTCACAAATTCAATTCGATCGGACTTTGTGTAATTGAGGTCTTTGGCCTACTTGTTTTTATTTATTTTAAATTAATACATGTAAAAGCCAAACAAGACTTAATAATTAAAAACAAATGTAGTCGTATGTAGTATCCTTAAAAGTACTTAGTGTTAAGTTTCTGTTTACTAGCCGTAATTCAATGTTTTAAAATGCCTGGTATTAGAAAATATCGACGTGACACGACCGAAGTCAGCTGTTGTCTTAAATATGTTATATTTGGAGTAAATGTTCTTTTTTGGGTAAGTACTACTAATAAACTCGTAAAAATGTTATGGTCAATTTTTAGATTACATTAAGTAAGGTTTTTCGTTTACGCCTGCATTATGATTTTATGTCATTTCTTTGTATTATTTCAAGGCTGCAGTGCATGAAATGCGATATGTACTTTTGTGATTTAATTGGAATCGTACTTAGAATTATACAAATATTAATTTGGACTATTATTAAACTGTACATTTACTTCTATAAAACAATCTCCTTAGACTTCTTTCAAAGAATGTAAAAAATGCCTATTATAGACTCGTCGAATGTAAATAATTGCTAGAAGTGTAAATATTAATAATTTGATCATTATCAAAGACATCAAATGCATTAGTAACATCTAAGACCTAATTCCATAGCACATAAATTCCGGTAATTTGACGATATATCTTCTTTGATGGTACAATTTTTAATAACTTTCTTTTATTATTATCATGTTATTGATATTGAATAAATAACCTAGACATTAAGTTAATCACATAATATATAATTATCAATGTTTTATTACAGTTTCTTGGATTAATAGTATTAGCTGTTGGAATATGGGCCTGGACAGAAAAGGACACATTCAATAATCTCTCGAGGCTTACCAATATTGCTTTGGATCCAGCATTTATATTTATATGTGTTGGTGAGTTCATTTTCAATGGTATTGCATCATAAATATAGGTTATAAGTATATCCTTACTTATATATAACATTACTTGAAATATTTGTATAACTTACTTTAGATACCAAATATTATTGTTTATGAATTTTACACTGGTATTTAGAAATAATATGAGTTCTTAAAATGCCCAGGGCCCCAGCAAACTATTCTGAGACAATACTTTAGTGGTGGTTAGTTGAAATTACGTCTTAATGTTTTTGAAATAAAGACTTGTCATTTAGAAATGTCAAATGCATTGAGAAATGTCTTACTTTGCCTAGTATTAGTTACTTACAACTTACCACTGATATTATATTTCAGTACATTATTATCTATGTCACATTAAGAATCTCTAAAGACCATCTTACATTACTTCAATTTAAAATCAAACTAGTTATCTGCAATTATATGTGTGTTGTTAATAGTATTATTATGTAATACTTGCAAGAATCTGAGGGATGATAATAAGAAAGATGTGAAGAGTATTCCAGGGTGTTAAATGCTATGTTTGTGTAATGTATTGCCTTTCTAAACTAGGCATATTTGACTTTATATATTTGGGAGCAGATTGATCTTATCTCTACTGAACAAATAATAATTTGTTGTAATTCCCATCTATAAAATCACATGAGTCTATGAAAGATTTTGAAAAGCATAAAAATTTGGAATATTTTTAACTCAGTAATCTGCACTCACACTGTGATTAAGGCCAACTGCAATACAATAGATAGAGTGCCATTGAGACTTGTGAAATAATGTATATTATGTAAAACAAAACATTGTAGCAATGACCTCATTAGACAATACTATTGTTTTATTGGGAGAACTACTAATATTCTAGAATGTTTTTCATACAACATTATAAAGCCAGTTTCCATCCGCAGAAATGTGGACTTTAATCTTCCTCGAGAATCACACTCCATTGGTGAAAATTGTACAAAAATCAGTTTAGTAGTTTTTAACTTCATACTGAAAGTGCAGACTGACAGATAGACTTTACTTGATATTATGTTATAATATGTATAAAGATAAAATTAACCAATTAAATTAAGCAAGGGAACTAACAATACAAAATGACTGAACTACCTTATGAAGAATTGATTTCAAATTTAACCTGGGTTGAAAGGACTTTATTTGGAAGTTATATCAGACTTCAAATTATTTCAATTGAATAATTAATTTGAACAATCGTTGGTAATGATACCTTTTCTTTCCAGGTACAATAACATTTATTATTGGATTCACGGGATGTGTTGGAGCATTGCGTGAGAATACGTGTTTGCTAGCTTGTGTAAGTATAGATTCTATACAAAACATAATTATTTTGATTTAATAGCTAAATAAGATAATTATATAAATTTTCTTTTTTTTTACAGTATGCCGTATTTCTAGCTTTGCTTTTGCTAGCTGAAATGACGGCTGGAATTTTATTCTTCGTTTTTAAAGATTGGGTATGTACTTGAAAGTATTTTATTCTAGCATTATTTTTGTATATTTTGTACTTAAAAATGGTTCACAATAAAGTATTTTCATAGATTAATTTATTCTATTTTAAAAGTGACTTAATGTCTTGAATTTCAAAGAAATGAAAAACATCAAACATCATTCAAAAACAATTTTTTCAGATTAAGCTTCAAGCAACAACTGGGTTCCAAACGTTCATCACTCACTATCGGGAAGATCCTGACCAACAAAACTTGATAGATTGGATTCAGGAAGATTGGGTATGTCAAGTTTTATTTTTAACTGAACCAAAAATTTGTCTTATACTTATGTTTAGTGATATTTGACCTAATAATAGTTGCGCCAAAGTGAAAAAATGTAACAGTAACGTTAACATGAAGAATCAAACAGATGCTATAAAACATTGATGGATAAATGGCTTTCTTGCTGTCTACTTTCATTATACTAAGGAAATGTCTTGAAAATCAATAACTTTTCTCTGCTAATTCTCGAGTTTTAAGAAAGTATTACAGGAGTTGTAAACACAATCTTTCATGTCACATCTTTACTTAATATTATGAATCCGAAAGTAACTCTGTTGGTATATTAGAATCTTCTTCATGACTAAGCCACTGACCCAAATTGTATGAAATTTTGTTAAAAGATAGGTTGAAAACCGAGAAAGGACATAGGATAGTTTTTTCCCGGAAAATATCGCGGGGCACAATTAGTGTTAAATAATCAAATGTATCTTCGTCAGTTACAATGCTGCGGTGTGGAAGGCCCTCGCGACTGGGATCGGAACGCATACTTCAACTGTTCAAGCGGGGCGGTTGGCTCTCGGGAAGCTTGCGGCGTCCCCTTCAGTTGCTGTAGGAGCAAGCCGCAGGACATCATACGGAACAAGCAGTGCGGTTATGATGTGAGGAAGCCGACCTATGTGAGTATTGATTCTGCTATTGATAGTGGTCTTATGTTACAAAATAGGTACAGAAGGTAATTTTAATAGAAAATGTGCTCAAGCAACACACTTAGATATTACTCACGGACAAAAGCACGTCTGCAAAAATCTCGTAAAATCGTTTCTGTAAACTTCTGCAAAAATTCTTAATAATAAAGCAAAGAACTAGACAGGAGACCAGAAACCATTCTATTTCTTATATGTAACCCAAAGTTGACAACTCTAGCGTGAGTATGGAGTTAAAGCACATTGATTAGAATGACCTCTGCACTTATCTGTTTGATGACGTCGTCGGCAGCATTATGTTATTGTTTGGGTTTGAAGCTTTATTAAGATGAAAGGTTGCAATAGTGACATAGGAATCAATCCATTCAGCATCATAATGCCAGTATGTGTGAGTATATACCATAGTATTTATTCGTAAATCAGCCGCACTATAATTTTACGTAATAAGTTGTGTGGTTATGACGTTAGGGAGTATTGGCTCCCTTGCGTCCGTTACGGTACGTAAGTATTGGTGATGCAATGGTATTAACTTGTTGGCGTATCAAATTGTGGAGCGTCAACGAAATAAGGAGTGATATCCAATGTGAGTATACTACGGAGAATTCAACTTGAAGGTTCTTTGTTTTCGCAACAAACTCAAATTATATTAGATTAATGTATAACATTAAAATTTAAATAAAGGTTGCCCCTAATTCAATAAATAGGGTCAATAGTTAATATCTCTTTCTAGTCACTGAAGTCAAAAAAGGGATGCGGTCATACTTTTAAACGTCAGCTTTTGTATTTATTTATAATTGACCGCAGCTCATGAACATCTACAACATCAAAGTACGGCAGATACCTTGCCAGCTGGAAGGAAGGGGAGGGTAGGGAGAGGAGTAGAATAGGGTGGGAGAGGAATGGGATGGGAATAGATGGGATTGGGGATAGAAAGGGACGGGTATAGTTCAAAAAGGTTAGGTTAAGATGTTTTAACCTTTCTTATGTATGTAAATGCCTATTTGTATAACTAGCAACTAACCGAACGTGTGATACACGAGCGCGGTTGTCTGGTCGCGGGCGAGGACTGGCTGCAGAGGCATTTCGCGCCGGTCGCAGCGGCAGTGCTCGGACCTTTAGCCTTACAGGTTTCGATACTGACGATATGCTTTGTATGCACTGTATGTGAATCTGTGTGCTTCTGGATGGAAAACTAATTTATTTTTCTGCCATTTACTTTGAACGGGTTTCAGTCTTCAGTTTCGTTTGTAATATATATGTACACATTAGATAAACTTATTGTTTTCGAGCCACTTACTGTGTGTCACAGATTTAGGAGTTGTTTTCCTGTTCTGTTCGAGAGGCCTATGAAAATTTTACTATAAAGGTCATAGTTTGTCCGTCCAGAAACATTGTTTTAATATTTTGTGCATATACACTTATCGCTTTTGTACGTGACCGCAAAAGCTTTACAGTTCGTTTTAGTCACGCCCCCTTATTTTTATTTACCCATTTATTTAAGTGCCGTATTCGCTTACATTTTGTTTTTTTTGTTATAGAGTTTTGACATAGCTAAGATTATATATGACAAGGGTTGTTTAGAGGCCGCCGAAGAATGGTTTGACCACAATCTGTTGATAGTTGCCACCTCCGCTGTTTGTACCGCTTTTGCACAAGTAAGTTTTATACTTTGTGGTGTTTTATTTCTTTAAGCATGATGATTTCTTATAAATGTATAGTTGCTAGCCATAAATGTTGTTGTTATAGTTCATGTTCGTAGAATCTTAATATAATTATATAGTAAAACTATAATCTGCAGCTAATCCGATCAAAGATGGACACGTTTCCCTCTTTAAATCGGATATTGCACTTACAAATTAATTTTCAATTAAGACTCGAAAAAGTATGAATTTATCATGTATTTTTGATTTTCAATTTTTTTGCTTGACATATTTATGTTAGTAGCATATACAAATAAATTATTACAGTATAGCAGGTAACTATAATATAATTTAATCTCATACAACAAATTACTCCCCCAAGATTCTCGGCATCTGTTTCGCGCAGAACCTCCGCGCGGACATATTCGCGCAGAAGTCGAAGTGGCACTGACAATCAGCCTCTCCTGCCGCGGTGTGACGTCACTCGCGACACACCCGCGACCTCTACCTGCCGCTGTACTCGTCCCACTGCTAGTAGTTCTCTTGTAGATGCATAGATGGCGCTGTTTTCAATGAAAATTTGTAACATTATCTGTGGTTGGAAATGCGAAGAATTTTAGTTTACCATATATTGAATTTCGTACAGAATGCAAGCCGCGGAAGGCGATGCATTACTGTGATAATGGGCCATAATTTAAAAATCGTAACCATTTGGTTTAAGATAAAACTAATAAATTTGATATAACAAACACGTACCAGTTTTAGTAACAGGGCGCGTTATTAAATCAAATTTCTGGACTGCAATAATTACATTAATTTATTTCCATTAATATCAATGTAATGTAATGTTACAAATCTTCATCGCCTTATTCTTACAAAATTTAAGCTTAGACTTCATCTTGCTATCCGGACTTTCTCTGAACCTTTCCCTTGGCGAATTCTCTACTATCCCTGTACATATAAGTCCAAATGTTGAAAATTGTTGTTAGAATTTATCCAAGGTGATATCTTGTTAATCGTGCATAATGCATTGTGTTCAAATTGTCCAAGTTAGTCTATACGGAAGCTGTGAGATGAATTTAGTGGAAAATTTTATATACAAAGCTAGGAGTTGAATTAGTCGTAAATTAGAAGGTTGGATTCCGTTGGCAGCTCCGTTGTATTTTTTTATGTTTTAGTTTTGTGACAAGATAAATACTCCTAAAATTTAGTCGATGAGATTATAATAGAAATTTTAAAGATTGTTTTAGTTATCTATATTAGTGTTCTGTCTGTAACAATCCTATTATCTCAAATAGATTATTCAGCTTGTGAGCTACCCTCATTAAGGGATTTTTGTAACGTTCCTTAATTTTTTCATAATGTTAGGTTACGCTCAGATACTATAAAATATTATAATGTCACATGACACAAAGCCTTGTGCTTGAATGCCTTTCATATAACGTTAGCTTAGAAATAAAAAAAATATTGATTGTAGTGAGGACAAAAGCGGCATATTTGGTCGCGCGCCAAGCGACAGGAGACTAAACGTTGACAATAAACCTTCACATAATATTTTTACATAATAATTGATATTATAAGAAGTATTATTTACTGATAGATTTAGTGATTAGGAATACTCATGTATTTACACGTTCTTTTTATTATTTTTAAGATATATTTATTAGGTATTGTGATTCGCACAATTTAATTATATTTTGCCTTTAACGATATTATGTCCATAATTTTACTTTTTTTATTTTATTCAGCTAATATTCTTTATAATAAAAATATTTTAAGTATTATTGTTAAGTTAAAATTTGTGCCTATAAAATGTTAAGACTTTATTTGCCAATTAAATGTGTTGCTAAGTGTAATCAGGTTTCCTTAAATAATATAGTTACACGAAAAGCACAAAATAATAGTCCATCCCGTTACTCACAATTAAAAGACAATAATATTTGATCTCATTTTGAAGCCCTAATAATAAATGACATTAATCACCACTGCCTCATGTATTTGATATTAAATAATGCACAAATCGTACGAAGTTAAACTCGTCCTTTAAATAAGAATCTCAAAATAACTAACTATTCAGCACAATTTTGTAAATGATGTACTGTGACGCAAACATATTTAAATTTGTATTATTATTGTTTATTCATATCAAACGATTAGTCGTCATCAGGATGTGTAGTGATAAGTAAAAGTTTTTATTTGGTACTTATATCCCGGTGTGTTCAAAAGGTCGACATTCGCATAATATAGCATGAAATCATTGTATTTGCGTCAGACATGACTTCATTTTTTATATTGTATTTAAATTTTGTCTTGAAATTAATGCTCGAATTGTTTATTGTTGTAAATTAGAATCGATTTAATTCTTCACTAGCTATTATCTATTTTTTAACGAAATGTATATCAAAAGTTTCCATTGTCTTTGCATTTAATTTTAATAAGTGTTTATTATGACTTCTGCTGTACTGTTAAATATTTAATTATTTAAAACGTAGATAGAATATTGCCTTAAAATTGGTTCCTTGCTAACTTACAATATAATGGAATTGCTTTAAAATAATAATTTTGCACTTGTACTGTTGAATATTGTATTAATGTATGAATTTGGTACTTATGTACCTACAATAAAGTATTATATTGATCTGATATTATTTCTGCTCGTTGATGTAAGCAGAAAACTGACAGTATTGGAATGTGGATTAACAACTATATTGTATAATTTTCAACAATTATTATATCATATATATTGCGGCCAACGTGTAGCGATACCAAATGTAGATAAACCCGGGAACCCATGCCATGTCAGGAAATGCGTATCTTTAAAAAATAATTTATAATTTGAATTCCAAAAATTCATGCATTTAATGTACATTTAAATAAGATAACGAGAACAATCATAGTGTTTCGATGTGTTAGGAAAGATTTTCTAGGTTTCTGTTTTGGTCTTCTTTTGACATATTTTTGCCGGGAGAATGAGTCATTAAACAACGATGTAAAGAGATAGATAAATAGATAAATGACTGTGAACTCCACGGTTATATATATAAAGGTGAATTCGTATCGCTACTAGTTGGCCGTAGTGACTTTACTTGTAATAAATTGTATCTGCCCTTTTTTTTTGTATGTATGTAAAATTGACTTTATTAAGAGATTTCGAAGAGGAATAAAATTATGTGCGTCGAAAATTTATTGTGTTATGTGAAGTTTAATTTTAAGGAAATATCCATGGAACTGACTGGTTTTGCTACATCAACGACAGCTGTATATGTATTTTTGTTAGTCATCACAAAGTATTTCAAATTTGTATTCGCTTTTTATAGAATTAGTAATAAGTAAAATTTGTATTATGCATACTATAAAGTTGATATTTTTAATAATTACATTATAATATACAATATTTTGTTTTATTTAATGTTCAACATGTAGAAAGGTAAACAGATTTTGTAGGAAACGCAAATCTGGTTTTGCTATTTTTACCTAATGATCTAACCTTTGTCAATTATTTATTGAGTAATGGGAGTCGATTTCGCCCACGCAACGGAAAGGTTACTACGTCTTTAAGGAATTAACACACTTTTATTACCGTACTACTGAGAACAATGTGTTGATTATGAATGTGATGTGCTGCCAGTAGTCTGTATGCTAATTGCATGTTAGGTTATAAAATGATACACCAAAAATCACTGTATCACGGTATATTTCACTTTATATACGTTCACTTGTAGACTGTTATTAAAGAGAATTTAAACTGAACAAACAATCATGGGTGGCGGTAATTTTATAATAAAAGTCGAATCAGTGACTAGACTCATACAAATTAATTTTTGCATGTAATACCAACACTAATCAATGTCTCGGTGCCCACTGGAAACTTCAATATAAACGCGCTAGAAACGCATCTATAAATTTGAAATGAAATGAAATGAAATGCTTTATTTACCACCACACTAGTATGTAAAAAGACATTTTTTTAACTACTACTACTTAATACTACATGAAGAGATGAGAAAAAAAAGGCAGGCGCAGTGGTGGCAAAAAGGCCTCCCCATCAGCACAGCAGCGATAATAATTAATTATCGCTACACTGATTTTCAGAGGAGACCCGTGGCTGCGAAGACGTATTTTAGTAATTTGAATTAGCATTTATTTTATATACATTTAAAAACCGCTTCAAGCGTTTTCATCCAGTAAATCTTCATGGTATTTTATTTCCTGCGTACAAATGGTCATTTCGGCCGCCATATTGGTATCTGGGTACGTCGTTTACTACCTAATGACACCTGGTGGATTAATACGAGTCTAACGATACCCCATTCAATCAATTCGGCTATCCGATACCGATTTTAGACCCTTACATCGTTGCAGCTTAGAGACTAAGCGAATATTTTATTGCCCCAGTATCTGTGGGGATATCGGAATAAATATTGCTCAGATTTTTGTTTGAATTTAGAATTTTCCAGTTGCAAACAGCAGTAGATAATTAAATCAAAGGTTTTTAAATACTTCAGGTTAATTTGAGTCACTGTGTTAATAGCATGGTCGCGAAACGTAAGGAAATGATATAAATTACTGCAAAATTACAGTTACAGGTGCTGTACAGTGCAAATTAGAAAAAAGAAGAAACTAAATCTTCGACGTTGTTAGTAGTCTTGTGTCATAATCAAAACCCTTATTACAGCGAGCAAAGCAACTGTGATACTCCCGGTGTTTCAGGTGTTCATTAGCGTCGGTGATCACTTAACATCAGGTGACCCGCTTGCTTCTTTGCCTGCTCAGAAATAAAGATATTCATTTTTTATCCACTACCTCTCATACTTAGAGGCTTAGAATTTTATCGGTACTAAAGAAAGTTCTTACAACTGAGTAATACTTAGCAAGGTAATACGAGTAATACACAACAGAGTTAGCACTTCGACGGGTCACGTGGCACGTAAACAGTGATAATGCCGACAGAAAGGGTACGTTACTTACAAAGCCAGCACCGGCCACGCTGATTGTGATTTAAACGGACCTTTATTTTTCTATTACTGAACACATTTCTGTAGCGAATGGGAGAAATAAGAAAGTTGGAGTAAAGTTATGTTGCTTTTAAAAGGCTTAACTGAGAATAAGAATAGATGATTGCAAATAAAAATATACGAAAGAAGTTACTTGTAATAAAATTGTTATATTTTTAGGTGTCATTATGAGAACCAAAATTGATGCTGAAATATGGTTATATATTCATTTAATTTTAATAAGTACTTTTGTTTTAAACAGTTTTAACATCAGTATAAGTTAAAGCGCTGTATCGTGGCTCTTTCTACACTAAAATTTTAATTAAAGCTTTGTTATCAATATACTCGTATGTATTTTAAACAATTCTGACCATTTATTTTTTGTCAAAACTTATTTACTTAATATTAAGCTCTTATTTTCTAATAAGTATAATAGTTTGGTGAATATAATGGGTGGTTTTAATTATTTTAACATCATAAATCATCATTTATAATATTCTTTAATATTTAGTATTATGTTCTGTCTTATTTAAGATTGAAAATAAAAATAAATGTAAATTTCTTTATTTCACATTAAAGCACGAATAAATTATCGTGAAAAGAAACAGATTTGCGAATGGGCCAAAACAAAGACCGCCGTTATTTTGTTAAAGGTAAATATTTCTAAGCTCCGACCTTAATCATAATAAGTGAGGAGACAGGTGCTGGATACTCGGATTAATTGTAATTTCCACAAGGTGGAGACTATTCGTGGGGATAATTATTATTTATTATTCTATTATGTTTTTTTTCAATTAGATTTGTTTATTATGATAATAAAACTAAACTCTGTGGTGTTGGTTTGCATCATAGATGGAACAAGCGTGGATCTACGATAGTGGACAGTCATGAGCATGTCCGAAACCTAAAACATTGGTGACGTCACTTTCATGGTCTTTGGTCTATAAAGGTTTTGTTATAGAATGCACATATGAATGAACTCGCATATAAATGTTTTATTGAAGGATAGTTTGAGTGCCCACAGCGAAGAAATTTTTTATTCTGACCTTCGCGTAATCAATTCTCGTTATATAAAGTTGACGTTGAAGTTAACTTTAACCTCAAAGTTATCTTAACTTTCAGCTGAATTTAGTTAATTAAAAAGTGTCGAAAATGTGTCAGTCTTTAAAAAATGTCGTGCGGTCTTAATTCTAACTCTGTTATTGTCAATGGGACAATTAATAAATTGTTTATCCATTTAGGCCTTACCTCAACCCATAATACAACAGGGATCCCTTGGGACA
>LQNK01000778.1:0-19447 GCA_001586405.1 Phoebis sennae | reverse complement strand
TTTTATAACAACTATGTTAATTTTGTAGTTTACGCGTGCGAAGCCGCGGGCAAAAGCTAGTACATTATAAAACATCGGTAGCGTGGAAAGGATCGCTCTGTAGAAATAAGGCCGCCCTTTCTCGCTTTAACTTGCTTATATAAAGAGTATATAAATAAATAAAACATTATGAATAATAGTTAAGATATTAGAACTGTATGACAAAGAAATTAATACTATCTAAAGTTGCAACTAACTTCGAAGCTGATCAAAAACGAATTCATATTTAATAGTTCTTTTGCTATCTTCTTTCCTAACTTAATTTACTTAATTAGTGGGTGGTAAAGTTTGAAGTTATAATTGAATTCGTACGTTTCTTTGTGATTAATTAATTTATGTTCTTAGATTTCTTTCGTACTCCTATACAACATTTGTATCCAGAACTGCCTGCAATTCAGGAATATAGAAAGAGAACGGCTAATATATTTAAAAGTAAGTATGTTTACAATAATCAGCGTGGGTTGTCTTATTCAAGTAACCTCTAAAAGGAGTAGGTTCTCAATTCCTGTCAAATTAATGAAAAGCAGGAAAATAATAACAAATAATATAGTGTTAGTAATATTTCTCATGTTTTAACAAATTATGGGTGCTATATTTATTCGTAAATGTCACTTGTAAATTGTTAAAGTTCTATCTTTCAATAACTGCGTTCAGTATATTTTGTATTCGTATTTTTGGACATTATTCCAATAAAATCATTTGAGAAAGAAACCAAAGTTGTAACCCGTTCATTTGTGTGGGGCAACTTCAACATATTTTATATAATATCCCGATTGAATTAAAACAATTCACTGTTTTTCAATATCAGTTAAAAACTTTTGGAATAACTTTTATATTTACAGAATGATCGTGTGTTTAGACAATTATTTTGTATTTTTCATAGAGAATTAGTTTCTAACAATATGTTTTATTAATTTTCAGATCACATG
The DNA here is from genome assembly GCA_001586405.1 of Phoebis sennae. NCBI lineage: Eukaryota > Metazoa > Arthropoda > Insecta > Lepidoptera > Pieridae > Phoebis > Phoebis sennae. Next base: position 18,479 of record LQNK01000778.1, on the reverse strand, counting down.
CTAAACAGGGAAGGCTCCCTAGTGGAAGGTGTAAACAAACGCACATCTAAAACTGGACTCTCGCTTCTAATGCAGAGCAAGCAGGATTCGCAGCCCGCGTAAGTATTCTAACAAACATTTATTTCTGTACCACAGTTACCTCATCGATAACTATAAAAATTTATTATTTTTTTTTTTAATTTTGAGCTATTGGATGACGATTATTTGAAGACGTTTAGAATAATTCCAAATAATAATAATTAGTATAAATCTTTATTGAAAACTGTTTCAATGTACATGTTAATATTGTGGACACTAAAGCTTGTGTTAGTTTGAAAAAACTGTGTTACAGGCTTTATTTTCCTCACATTTGTAATAAATGATAAAAGGAGATGTTTGAATAAGCGAAAAGCGAATATATGTCGCCTGGAATCAAAACATTTACGTTACAAAACTCGAGATTAAATTTTATGTCGATAATATGAACATATAAAAGTATCATAAAGTCAAAATCGTGTCTTCAAATGTAGTCCACAACCCATTACTGTTATTGCTTGTTACCAACTTCGAAACTCAAGTTGTGATGGAGCAAGTTAATTACTAAATAAAGTGACGTTTTCCAATTGCGGTTCCTTTACGGCCATCGAAGCCTTTAATTAGTTAAATTATACTCTGGTGTTCTGAAGTCGTCAACTGTGTATATGATAATAATGATTTTATAAGAATTTAAATATTTGTATTTTTTTTATTTAATTTAAAACTTAAGTACAAGTAAATTGCTTATGTACAAAATAATATCGTTAAATTTTAAGTCTTAGGTAAAATTTGAATTAAATTTAAAGCGAAAACAACAAGAAATTGCAATAAAATTATGTTTTCTTAAAAATATTTATTTGTTTTGATATTGCTTGGAGCAGTCAACAGACGGCAGTCTGTCAAGGCATAGGCTGCTTTTTGAAGCCCGTCTTTTTACTCGAAAACCTGGTCTATAAAATAATATGCCCCCCGTTTTTTGAGAAGTCGGTTAAAAATACAGATTTTTACAGATCTCAGCTTAATTGTTAATTGGGCACTCACATTGTGAGGTTTATCAGAGAATTCGTGTCAAAAGCACAAGTAAAATATAATTTGATATGAGAAGTGACGTTTCCTTTTCCTGTCGTATAATTATATCTATTACCTTAATTTCATTTGCTATTCAACTTTAGGATGATGAGTAATTATGGTAATCGTCTATGGCAATTTAATATATTTATATATCTAAGGCGCAATTACATTGGTCGATAAAGCGGTTGCTAGTTCAAATACCGGGCATGCGGGCTAACGAACAATGAAATTCGCTGGTTGACGAGTTGGTACATTATTGTTAGTAGCTAGCTCCCCGCATTCGGTATAACGACCAATGAAACTGGTCAGTCGATAGCTCGATGGATACAAAGTTTAAGGATTTTTTGGAAAGGGACCTACTTATCAGTTGTAATTTGCGCGTTTGAAGCAATATGATTGAAGGGAAGATTAAAATTCATAGAGATATATCGAGACTGAAAGTGAAAATGGACCCACGCTTGCGGACCTAATCACAGTCACAGAAATCTCTCGCACCTTGAATGCAAGCTCTAACGACCAGTAAAAACGATTATCCCACTACGGGCGGATCCTTTCAACCAATGTCGTCGTCGTCGTCGTCTCAGCCACAGGACGTCCACTGTTGGACATAGGCCTCCTCCATAGATTTCCAGAACGACCGATCACCAGCGGCCTGCATCCAGCGGCTTCTCGCCACCTTCTTCAGGTCGTCTGTCCATCTTGTCAGAGGCCGCCCTACACTTCGTCGTCCTGTGCGCGGTCTCCATTCCAGAACCCTTTTGCCAAATCGGCCATCGGTTCTACGAGCTATGTGTCCAGCCCATTGCCACTTCAGCTTGCTAATCCGCTGGGCTATGTCGGTGACTTTAGTTCTCCTACGGATCTCCTCATTTCTGATTCGATCGCGTAGTGAAACGCCGAGCATAGCCCTTTCCATAGCACGCTGAGCAACACGGAGCTTATACACAATGCTCGCGGTGAAAGACCAAGTCTCAGTTCCGTAGGTCATCACCGGTAACACACACTGCTCGAAGACTTTTGTCTTCAGGCACTGAGGGATTTTGGACGAAAAGATATTACGTAGGTTCCCGAACGCTGCCCAGCCGAGTCGGATTCGACGATTGACCTCTTTCTCGAAGTTGGACTTACCTAACTGGACTGTTTGTCCCAGGTAAACGTACTCGTCGACAACTTCGAGAATAGAATTCCCAACAGATACAGGGGTGGGCACAACATGGATGTTTGACATAATTTTTGTCTTATCCATGTTCATGCTAAGGCCCACCCGTTGGGAAACTCTGTGGAGGTCACCGAGCATTGTGTTAAGGTCTTCCAGAGATTCTGCCATGACTACGATATCATCGGCAAATCGAAGGTGGGTTATGTACTCGCCGTTGATATTGATGCCAAATCCTTGCCATTCCAGGAGCTTGAAAGTGTCCTCCAGAGCAGCCGTAAACAGTTTCGGAGAAATAATGTCTCCCTGTCTTACACCACGCTGCAATGGTATCGCCTTCGTGCAGAGCTCCTGTATTCGGACCGACATAGTGGCGTTAGCATACAAGCACCTCAACACCTCGATATACCGATAGTCAATACGGCAACGCTGGAGCGACCTTAACACCGCCCAAGTTTCAATCGAATCAAAGGCTTTCTCATAGTCCACAAACGCTAAGCATAGTGGCAGATTATACTCTTCGGTCTTCTGTATAATCTGCCGCAGCGTATGAATGTGGTCTATGGTACTAAAGCCTCTTCGGAAACCGGCTTGTTCGGGAGGCTGGAAGTCATCGAGCCTGCGTTCGAGACAATTCGTAATGACTCTCGAAAACAGCTTATAAACGTGGCTCAGTAGCGAGATGGGTCTGTAATTCTTCAACAAGGTTTTGTCTCATTTTTTGAAGAACAAAACCACTACACCTCTGCTCCACGCTTCTGGCGTTGTGCCCTCGAGTAAGGCGGAATTGAATAATCTCTGCAGCATTCTGAGGATCGGTGTACCACCCGCTCTCAGAAGCTCAGAGGTGATTCCATCCTCACCCGGCGCCTTGTTGTTTTTTAACTGTTTGAGAGCCATTCTAATCTCGTACAGGCTGATGTCCGGGATGTCTTCGGTGTAGTGTCGGGTTAGTCCAGCTCTAGGATCTTGGGCTGGACTTGAGACAGGCTTGGCAACTGAAGTGTAAAGTTGCCCGTAGAATCTCTCGACCTCTCCCAATATTTCTGACTGAGTTGAGACTGCCACGCCGTCATCCGTCTTCAGCTTCGTCAGCCGGCCTTGCCCAATAGACAAGTCTTTTGCAAACACTTTGGAGCCTTTGTTTCGCTGTATCGCTTCTTCAATATTTTTGGTATTAAAGGAGCGCATGTCGTGTCGCAGAGACTTGGATATTTCTTTATTGAGCTGCCTATATGACTCAGCATCATCGGAGGTTTGGAGTCTCATGGAGCGTCGATCAGACAGTAGTTTGAGAGTATAGTCTGAGAGTTTCTGGGGTTTATTCTTACGGTGACCCTTGCAGTACTGGGATCCTACCGTTCGAATAGTTTCTACGAGCCTGTCATTCAGATCGTCCACAGAAATGCAATCCTCCAGGCAAGAGAAGCGATTTTGAAGCTCGAGTTGAAAGCTTTCGGGGTTCTTGATTTGTGCGCGATGCGGTCGGAGCGTAGACTTCATCAGGCGAGACCTTTCGGCTTTGATGTTAATGTTCAAGATGCCTCGGACCATTCGGTGATCGCTACCGGTTTTTAGCCTATGGATCACGGAGACATCGTTGAATATGTGTCGTCTGTTGGTCATGATGAAGTCTATCTCATTTTTTGTGTAATCAACCAATGTAATTGCGCCTTTTTAGTGACTGATAATCCTGTTGAATTGACTAGAGGATCAGAGATTAATTTTCATAAAATTGTTATAGAGTGCTAAGAGCGAAACTTTTATTCGAGTCATAAATATTAGACGTAGTTTAATATATTTTTTTTATAATTACAGGAGTGATGATGAACACTATTGTCTGTACGGTTAATAGAGAAAGCAGAATAGGTAACTATAATTTTTATTATATTTTTAAATTGTCTAAAATAATGTACAAAATCGATTAACTGTGGGTCAATGTTTCCATACTATTATCTACTCGTATTTATCTTCACTAATATTATAAAGAGTAAAACCTTGTTTGTTTTTTTGGTTGTCATTGAGAAATGTCTTACTTCACATAGTATTACCAATACTTTACTTACGCAAGTATATGGGAATTATTGGGTGTACCATGTAAGACAAATACCAAGTGACAAAGCATCACTCAAGTATCATCTCTGAATTTATGGGGATCTGTGCGTTGTCTCAGAATTGTTTGTGAATACTATATAATATGTATTGAGTATCAATATAATACTTGTACCACTATTTTTTCTTTTTCAGAATCCTACATAAATCCAAAAATAAATTACCTCAAAACAAATGAAGTACGCAGTGGAAATATATTATGCCTGAGACATTCCGATTGTGAACGAATGATTTATTTAGAAAATAGTACTTCTGCTTAGATAAACAATTGTTCAAAATAAAATGTAAGTACTATAATGAAATACGTATTTTATTTCTAGTTCCTACAATAACCTACGTTTTACAATTAATAAAATATTTCTTATCATTCACGCTCCAATAATTCGTAATACCTTCAAAGACGAAATAAAGCAAAACATTATAGGAAGTTTCTAAAACCTCCTGTTTTATTCAACACATACATAAAACATGAAATGCAAATGTTTTATGCTAAAAAAATTATACAAGGTAAATAACATGGATAGAAAAATACGTTACGGAAGCTTCGCAAAAAATATCTACTTTGTCCCTGTGAAATAATGGAATTCGTTTGATAGACGATGGGGATTAGAAATGCGCACTAACATTTTTGGATATTATTATAAAACGGCAAATGTTGGCGGATGGCACAGCTCGCTTAACAGAATTTTTTATAGTGGTCATTAGTTTATGTTTGTATTGGTGGATTTTTTACTTTATTTTTAACTTTTTTATTAAGTTTCTTCTCGTGGCATCACTATTTTAAATGACTTATTAGTGTAGATAGATATGAAGCGGGTATAAATCCTCATCCAAAATTAATTACGGGTTGATGTTTGGTTCTTTTTAGTGTGTATTAATTAGATGGTGTGTGGGCGTGCGGTGTCTCAGAAACACGTGGGCGTGAGTTAAATACTAAATTAGAAACTTTCGTACTTTTTAATAATTATTTATTTATTTTTCTCATCACAAACAGATACACTATATGTAACTAATATTTGTCTCTCACAAATGTTCTGGTACCTGAAATAAATATTCAATACTTGGGCTACGGGTCACTTTCAAGAATCAGCAGTTACGGTTATATAAAAGAAGCTATTGTCTTTAGTAATAATAAAGACCACCAATAAAAATTAGCTAAGACAGGTATTTTCGATAAATCCAATGCACGGACTCGTATAATTATGCAATCATAGTAAATTATTAATCGTAGCTTTTAAATGCCACCTGAAATGGATTCAATTCAAGCTATCAAGGAAATAATTACAATTGGTATGAAATTGACGTCCGATAAAACGGTATTCATAAAGTTGAAGATATTGAGCGAAAAGATTCTGTTAGTGATGGCCTACTTCTTCTGAATAATGGCAGAAGCGAGCCGTATCGCGGAAAAATCTCGGAATGATTGGTTGCCTGACAAAAGAGCATTTTGTTAAAAGTATTTAAAATGCAAAGCCCGCTGCCCTTTGTACGCCTTAAGATAAGTAAATCTGGAGATAAGGAAGTCGGAAAGTGTAATCTTTTTTATGGAGAAGGAGCTTTGATATGTCACCTGAGAGTTTAAGTGAAGATTGCAAAATTTATCATAGTCTGAACAAAGCATTATACAGCTTTTTAATTATAAGGTTAAGGTTATACAATTCAATTAAATTAAAAAGTACTTTATATAAATAAAAAGACATGTTAAATATAGCTCAGCTTCATAATATGATAGCTTTTCTTCATAACCATTTTTATCAGGAATATGATTTATCTATCTGTTGAGGGAAAAGATATTGATTATATACTATTATTTAATAATATATCTAGTCTATTGAATTAATTATAGGTAGAAGCAATGATGATATTTGACTGAAAACGAATGTAAAGCTGAATTCAATCATCAAACCAATAATTGTCTGTTAAACTACCATTCAGGCATGAAGTAAGTGTAGGGCAAAGCGCACTTCAGTTAAGACGAATTGATTGAAAACCATCCAACCATGCTTGGCTAAGAGAATTATCTGAGGAATACATTAGTTCGTTACTGTTGCAAATTCACTCGAGTTACCCGAAGTATAAAATGTGCAATGTCGGTACCGTCGAGGAGAAAATTTTCAATTCGACTCAAATCAAATAGTGTTCGCATTTATTCCGTTTAACTTTACAAAAGTGCTCAACGAGCGCTGTAAAGTTTATAACATTGTCTAAAGTCTGAATGCATAAGCGAGTAGCGTCGAATTCTCCGTGTGCTAAACATAATTTTCTTTTATAGACCAAGTTTGCGAGTGTACATATTTAAATGGCAACGAGTTTTCAGTAATTTCGAAATCCATAACTACGAAACTTTAGTTTCTGTTTTTCAATTTTCCCAAAGAAAAAAGCCTATTTCATTTTATCAGTAGAAATAATTTACGAGTTCCTGTAATATTGTAATATAAAAAATCTAGAAGTTTATGTAACACAACAGGGAGTTGTTCATTTCGATCATTTGTCGAATCCAAATTGTAATCAGAAGAGATAGAGATTCGAGCGTTTCAGATACCCGTAATTTCGCCCTCTGGGACCCTCCACGCTCTCACGAATCGATTTGATTTCATTTGAAAGCCTTGTAGGATTTTAAAGGAATATATGTTTTCTTTTTCAACTTCAGAAAATTGTTGTTCTTTTTGGATTTTTTTGATGTTGGCGAAAATTCTTTAGTTCCATTTGTTGCATTCCCAAATTAAGGTTATTTCAGTATGGCTTTTCTCGGTAAACTTAAAAAGCATTAAATTATAATTTGCAAGTATTTAATGAATATGTTCCATCAATAAGAGTTGTTAACTTTCTTTATCTGCATGTAGCTACCTACTCTTAACGCTACACCTGTATGGGCGGTTGAAACCATGTGATACAGCTAGTATTGATGAATGATCTCTTGTTGTACGAATGAAACCCACGTTATTCGAAGCACAACCACGCATTTCGACAAATAAGATTTCATATATTTTCAACGTATTTATGTAAAAGGTTTACGAGTTTCTTTGAAAATCATATCCTCTCGCAAACGGGATTTTCCGATAAGATTTTAAGCACTAAGAGGTTATTTTTGTGAACGTCTAAGTTGGCCTTTTAAAGGATATTTTCGATGAGACAAAATGTGTTTCAGAGTAAATTGCTTACCCTTTCAGCTGCTCCATTTCCGTCACCTAATGAAATGTGAAAACTTTTGTGTGGACACGGACCCTTATTAAATGATCCTAATAGAAATACAAAGGCTCTACGTGTTCTTTTTGTATATTGAGGTTATTATATTAGCTAGAAGTCAGGCGTAGTTTCGCTTCTGCCCGCGTCTTCAGTCATGTTAATTTTGGTGTCTTTGGATCAATACACATTACTCCAGCTGTATTCAAAATTATATCAATTAGCGGTGTATTTAAACATCCAAGCATACACACATTCAAACATCCAAACTTTCAAATTTATAATATTAGTAGGATAGATTTGTACGATATAGCATTAATGTTACATGATGGTTAAAGAATGAAATATTATCATACTCAGGTTTTTGGAAGCAATTCTTTGAATTATACTTAAAAGGGATTTCTAGGGATTGCAAAAGGCAGCGAAATACATGAAAGATCTGTGATGTCCTGTAATGAGTTAATCTCTTAGGAGCTATTGATCTTAAAGAAACGAAATAATGTATTGCGTATACGAATTCATGTATATAACGCTTCGCAATAAACCTATTTATTTACCTTTTTATTTCGAAAAATCCCACTGTATTTTCTTTTGTTGTAAACATTTCGTACAATAAAGACTTATAAATAAATTAATTAATAAATATTTTCTGAAATCTTCAAGCCACAGAAATTCACATTTATAAATTTTAATTACAATAAATATACGGAAATACTTTTACTGTCCACAATTTGATATCATAAAACGAAGTACTGGTATATTATCACGAATCCAATATCACAAAAATGTATTATGAATTCAAATTTCACTTTCTGTCCTCGACAATTAATTATACGTATTTAAATAAATTTTCCTGAAAATTAATAACGAACGTGAGTTGGCTGTGAAGTCCTTTTAGGTTGCGTCCTAAATACCAAGTTTTTGGACTACAAACTATTTATAGATATGTATTGTCTTTTGTGTCCTGAAATAGGTTTTAGATTATTCTTCGTGAAGACAAAATTAATTATGCCTCTTAAAAAAGTATATGTTTTGGTAAAAATAAATTAATAGTTAATATTCAGTGTACCAAGACTATATGCAAATTCATAATTTATGCTAAATAGAAAACTGTACTAAGTGGGATCTGCAAATGTATTATTGATCTTTTATTATATTTTGTTTTATGTTGATAATCATTTTTACCTATTATAAGTAGTTATTATTATGTAGTTCCATGAGGGAAGAAACCAGACATAGTAATTATACTAAATAATGGAATCACATAGAAACATCGTATTTCTTCAATTTCTCATACAATCAACATTCATTGACAACAATCAGACAAACTATCATATCTCCGAAGAGTTTCCATTTCTCCGCCTTCATTAGACCAAAACAGCCATTGGTATGGGTCACGTCTGTTGTATTAATTTTGGGTTTATTGAATAATACGTGCAGTCCATACGCAATACGTTAATAAGGGGCTTGAGCTTGAGCCCTCTTAGACACGGCCGCTTGTATATAAGATCTCTTGATTTACTCGTCTCTAGTGTAATCCTAAGAATGCCATATATTTAGTCTATTCTCAGGCGAAATAATATGGTACGTGCATTATATAGTTTTTATAAATAAAGAAGTATGACTAATGATGAAGCAGCTGTTGGTATGACAAGTGGATTAATTTTGGAAAAATGCGCGCGGTCCATTCCGTAGGTATTACTTATATAAGGGACTCGAGATTAATCTCACTAATTCACGTCAGATCTTTGTTGATCAGATTGAAATGGATTGCTAAGGTTGTAGCTAAGATTGTATACAGCACGGATAAAACTAATATTGTATTAAGTAAAAAATAAATTGTTCGTACCTCTTTGAATAAAAACTATGATAATGTCAGGAATAAATGCTTCAAATGGTGTTAACACAAATATCCGATTTAGTATTCGCCTTCCATTCACATACAATGCGATAATCGTTTAAAAGTTAAACAATAGTGGAACGTTCATTTAAAAGTTGTATTTTGTACCAGGCTATTAATTTTCACGATACTTTAAAACAAGCATTATATGAACTAATATCCTCTATATTTAACCATAGAGCTAAAATAAGCATTCACTTGAGTGGAGCACGTTCCGTGTATCAATTTGTAGGACGTGAGGGAGGTGGCAATTGACGGCCTGCAAATTAGCTCTTTATTCTTATGTTCCTCCTAATGATAGCTATTCAAGTATGATTTTCAATATATAGTGGAGAATTAGTTTTATTGAAGATTGGTATAATATTTCTTGTGTTTTAAAGTATGGATTTGAATACAATCTCTCAGTATGTTTTCCTAAAATATCGCGATCTTAATTACCCCATATCAAAACTTTGCTATAACTAAAGACAGGACTATGTATGTCAAAACACTGTACGACGAATTTAGATTGAATACATGTCGTACAGTGAGAAAATTTTTGCAAGAAGAAAGTACAGATTTAATGCCAGAACATGATCTCCACTTGGCTTAAGCCCGTGGTTATCATAAAGTTACCGAAACTCTTCAAGTTTCTAGAGGAAAAAAATGTTCAAAAATGTAAAATAATGTATAATAAACCGCGTTTAAAATCCTTTAAAAAGTATTTTATTTAAAATGGAAAGTACTCGCGTTAAAACAAACACAAGATTATACTATATTTAACCATATAGCTAAAATAAGCATTCACTTGAGTGGAGCACGTCCCGTGTATCAATTTGTAGGACGTGAGGGAGGTGGCAATTGACGGCCTGCAAATTAGCTCTTTATTCTTATATTCCACCTAATGATAGCTATTCAGATGTTATGGTTTCAAATGGAACGTTTTCAGGCCTTTTTGTATAGTGATGATTTGAGTTTATTAAAATATTTGGTGCCATTTTGTAGTGTAATTTGTACGATGCTATTGTTGTATATTATAATATATTTAAAAGATCTTGCCAAGCTCGTATTTTTTCTTGAATATGGTATAGATGTATCAACTGAACATATGTATATGAAAAGCGGACTCAAAATAAGTTTCTTTTGTGTCCTCTTTTCATATATAGGCATATCATGTTGGGTTTGAAAGTTTTTTAAGAGAGAACATATCGAGATCTGTGGTAATATTTTGGAAAACTTTTAAATAAATGAATATGTCATGTCCTAGGCATGTTTAACATACCACCAGATAGCTTTTATTCAGTTTTATTGCAAGTGTGGGACATGCACTCTCATTTCCAAGATGTCATTACTTAGGTGTGACTTTGTGTTGAGTCTGTTAAATTGATTGGAAGTCTTAGCGAAAACTACAATAATTAAGTTGGTACTGAATCTATACTAGTTAATCACACCGAGCTAGACCTTACCTTGTAATGAATAAATCATATATTCGTATACAAATTGCTTATTTCACACTCCCCTCCAATCTTCTTTACCCCTCCACCGATTTGAAAGAAGGAAAAAAGAAGAAAGAAAGAAAGTTTCTATTTCAGCTCATCTTTAAGGTATGTATTATAAAATGAAAAAGTTGGTTTTGTCCAGTCAAAGGCATATCAATCAAAGTTTCGGATGGAAAAGAAAAATGTCTGAAGTAATTGAAATCATGTACTGGTAAATAAATGATTAATTTATTAATAAGAAAAAAATCCAATTAGGCAGGTTAATGAGAAAGAGAATTAATCCGAGCTTGCACGTGGAATCTTTCGATACTTTCAGTTACCAAGAATTTCTTTTATAAGATTTTCTGGAAATTATAAGCAATGTTCAATCTGATAACAATTTTTTAATAGATATATATTCTTCTCGGTTGGATATTAAATTAGGATCAACATTACTTGATCTATAAATATAGTAATGGTTGATAGAAAAATACTCTTAAATACGTCCATTCAGAATAGATTTTCAATGTTTTTGCAAAGCTGTTCAAATAAACGATTATTTCAATAGAAATTACTGAAGATGTTTTCATAAACGATTGGTAATAGCTCGGTCCCTGATTGGAATTTGGGAGATTTTAAAACAAACGACCTCAAACTTTACGGAGATAAGAAACTTTGGGAATGCTTTGATTTAAAGGACATTGGTGGAATTGAGAGGTTCACGACTATAGATGTTTTTTGGAGCTTAGAATTATTTTCATACATTTTTGTTAAAGTTAATGGTTGGTATTTTATAAACTTCTATCCTGTCGTACATAATATTATAAGTGTGAAAGTTTTTGAGGATGGATGTTTGAAAAACAACTGAACCGATTGCGATACACATGGATCCTATAATTTATATATCCTATATGAATACCTTTTGTTAAATATTTAAAATAACATAACATCTTGGTAAGAAAAAAATATTTAAACGAAAGCCTATTAGAGTAAATGAACGGTTTATTATTATTTATTTCGGATGATGAAGATTGGGAGATATAATAGACAATCTAAATGGCTCCAACTTCAATTACCATCAGCAAGTAAACGTTGAATTTAACAAATAATTTACAATTTTGTGTGAGTCGACTATTGTTTACATACAAATGCTCAACAAGGTAGCAATTAATATTACTTTCTGACATAATTCGCATTAATTTAACTTAACAATATGGCATTTACGTAAGGGAATGATGTTTCAGAAACAAGGTCACAACAGATATTATGATTAATGGACTTTTATGTAGGTCGCGATGGAATTTGCACGTCAATTTTAATAAATTTATGTGTGTCATTAAATTATATGTTTAAGGCGGTTTCATAAGTAATATTTCGAGATAATTAATACTAATATAGGAGTGGTTAATTTAAACCAAAGGTTTCTAATCTTATTTGACTGAAGAATCTGTGTCTCAAGTCTAGTAATTTAAAAATGCCAAAATCGCGTCTCTCTCTCTCATCTCTAATTTGTTCGTCTCGGCACAATTTGACAGATTTTGTATTCTGTCAACTATTTAAGACCAATGGTATCTGTTCTGTGATCATAGACATATTGTATACTGTAAAACTTTGCTTCTTACCTTATGCCCAAGGGTTGCCTGGAAGAAATCACTCTGAAGTGATAAGGCCGCCTTTTGTGCTATATTTCTTTTTTTGGGTATAACTTGGTATTTATTGTATAAATTTGTATAGTAATATTGGTCAATTTGGTTTTCTTCTATTCAATCGTCTAATAATAATGGTAAATGTCCTCTCAAATACTAATTACGACTCTATTTCGATACCATCACGTTGTTTAATTTTGAGTAGAATACCGAATTTGTTACAGTGATAATTGGATTTTCATTGATACTCACTTGAATCGTAATTGTGTGAAATTTTGTTTAAATAGCGGAATTTAGGCATTGTATAATATAATTGTTGTCAGCACAAACCACTATGACGGTATTTAAAAAAAATAGGAGATTTCAAGCTTAAATCATGCTAGCAGGAGCTATAGATAATAAATGTATATACTTAGAACAATTTATTAAAGATTATTAAAGGATTCTTAAGTATTGCATTTTAAACTTTTTTTTAAAAGACTATAATATAATACAATTTCATTTACGAAGATCTATAAATATCGGTACATTAATTGATGAGATCTAGTAACAAATAACCACTATGAAACAACCGCAACGTTTATATATCGTTGGTATGATTGAATTTCATGACGAAATAATTGCCTATTATTAACCGAATTATATTGTTAACTAGCTTTCCGCCCGCGGCTTCGCACGCGTGGGCTACTAATTTCTGTATTCTTTAGGGCGCACAACAAAAGTTAAAAAAAATTACAGTCGCAGGACGTTTTTTTTATTATTTTCTATGTAATTAGGTCTGATCAATCTTACAGTGCTTACGCCTCTTCAAAATACAGAAAATTTTATCCCACGCGAGCGAAGCCGCGGGCGGAGAGTTAGTTATTTTTTGATGGTATTTAAGAATTCATTAAGCGTTTTTATCGTCTTAACCTATAGATATTGGGGACATGCCTTCTATACTCTTAACGTATATGTTAAAGTATAAAAATCATGTCCGCAACTCAACCAAAATTTTATTTTGTCACGTGGTATGACACATTTACAACTTTAGAAGCGTATATCTCAAAAAATATTTATTTTAGCAAAAAACGCATTTAGAAACCTCTATTTTATTTTCAAATACCTATCCAATGATATCTCATTTAATGATGTATTAGCGAATTTATTTTTTTACCCTCCAATTACATGTATGGAGAGTCACCCTTAAAAATATTTTTTCAAATAAAATGTAGCCTATAAGTTGAACCTAATATTGGTCTATCAGCATGTGAAATTTTATCAAAATCTACCCAGTAGTTATTACGTGATTGACGAACATACAAACAGATAAACAGACAAACAGACAAACAGACAAACAGATAAACAGACAAACAGACAATTTTGGTATCTGTGGAACATACATATTACATACCAATCACTCTTTTTGAAAAATATTCAATGTACAGAAATGGTTCGGTTACTCCTTTATTATATGTATAGATTATATGTGACCACGTGGGACGAAGTTATGTGGGTGTTTGTGAAAATTATCTCAAATAAGTTTAAACAATAGATTTTAAAATTACAGGTTTAATTTACAAATTAAAATATTAATAAACTAAATTTTTTACGGTTCCATGCCTAAAAGGCAAAATCGGGAACCTATTTATAAGCCTCTGTTATCTGTCTGTAACCAGGCAGAATTGCATAAACCGTGATAGCTAGAAAGGTGAAATTTTCACAAGTTATGTATCTCAATTGCTACTGTAACAACTAATACTAAAAATAAAAAAAGGTATTGAGGGGGGACTTGGTACGGAACCCTTCGTGCGAGAGTACGACTCGCATTTGGCCGGAGTTTTTTATTGTTTGTTAGAGCATGATCATATTTAAAATTACGAACGTTCCATACTACTAGAAAAGCAACATTGCGTGGCAAAGTCTTTTATAAAAGTACTAGACGTACCCTGTGGTTCCACCCGCGTATTTTTCCTGTTTCCGTGTAATTTCCGGGACAAAAAGTAAAATACATTGACAAACAGTTACTTTCACATTTGTTATATAGTAAGATTTGTTTTTTTAATAAAACTGTAAAGTCACACGAACGGCTCTATTCCTGTGTATATTTTGTCTTCGTTAAGGTCAAATTTGTATAGTCCTGTAACCGCTTTGCCACAGCTTCTAGCGGTGCGACTAGAAGCGCGGCGGGCGGCGCTATGAGCTGTGGCCGCCTCAATACTCGCCTATACGTTGTTAAATTTGCACATGGCACCGCGCTGAATTCGGATCGCGAGTAGCTGTGGCTTTCTTCATAGATTGTCTTACATTTGTTTTCACCGCTCACCGCTTGCCGCGCCGCATTTCGCATCGCTGTTAGCTGAACGGTTATCGACGAATGTGAAGCAAAAACGGTTACTTTGTATTGCATACTATAAAGTCGTTCATTAAAACATTCTAATTATATACATTTAATTTAATATACGTCCATTATGCTTAACTTCGTAAAAACATTTTCCTTAAATAACCAGCAAAATATTCATACTGAAAGTTGGCGAACATTAAACGAACAATAGTTAATGTTCCAGTTTAATGAGTTTTTGGCTGGACAATTTTGAATTAATTAAAAACGACAGCTCATAGTTTGGAGTTCCGAAATCCAGCGCTCACTTCGGTCTTCATTTGCTTCGTATAATGTGTGATTTTGGTCTGAATAGTTTTTGTTACCGTCAAAATGTCCGCTGTGGCTTTACTGTTCTAACGTTTGTAATGTAGTTTATAGCAGCGATATAATGAAGGATTTTGGTTGATATTTGGTTATTTTTAATAGTGAATTCCAATAACTTTTCTGACGATGAGATATTATCTATCTTTGTCTGCTTTTAAGACGTATTTATAATATAAAAATGAATCGCAAAATGTGTTGGTAAGCGCGTAACTACAACACCTGAACCAACTCTTTTTTTTAAATGATTGTTTAAGTTCAAGGATTGTTTTTTCGGCGAGAAGAATAATTGCCGGAAAAACCTTAATAACAGCCCTTTTCTTTCATACAAACGTTTTCTAACTAGAATCAATTTGAGCTTTATTGCTTTTATATAAAGTTCACAGTTCTCTAAGCATTGTAGGTGTGTTCAAAACGTCAAGAACAAAAAACTACATTACATATCTTTTTGAAAGAACGAAGTCTGTCGGGTCCGCTAGTTTATCTTATCTTCTTAATTATAATATATATAAATTTGTACACGATGGACTGTATGCAGGTTGATCCAACTTGAAAGATAGGATAGTAGTCCACGCGTGCGAAGCCGCGGGTGGAAAGCTAGTTTTAATAGAACTAGAATCATAATAATTCCTAAGAAAAGGCAACAAACCATATTGTAGACAGTAAATTTCGCCTGCCATGATATTACTGAGAATGTATGGAGAATTGTTGCGTCCATATAAAATATTGTATTTCCCACTGCAACCATATTGTAGGAAATATTTTTCGGTGTAGAGAGTGCCTGTCGTTATATGAAATGGCTTGTAAATGTTTGGTAACAAATTGGTTGGAGTAACTGGGATCTTTGAACATTCATTTGAAAGATTTGTATATTTTATTGTGTAGTGTACATACATTAGATGTAGCTTTCTTTTTTATTATTAACTAGCTGATCCACGCGGCTTCCTTCCCACAGCATAATGTTATATATGTCGGAGATTTCGAAGGATTAAGTTCTGAGCTCAGCAGAACATTTTCTAATATATATATATATATATATATATATAGCGAACTTTTACATTTATAATATTATTAGGATAGGATATTATTTACTTATTTATTCATAGAAAACTATTATCTAACATTACAGTCAGGAATTATTTGATATTCCATAGAAGACTTGTAATTTAATTGACTTAGTAGGTATTACATCTAATACTTGTATACATGCAGCATAAATTAAAAGAATATGAAATACAAATAAGTTAACGTACACATAAGATAAATAATAATATACTGTATCTAGAAAGAGATATAAAATTATAAAAATGAAATTAGCAAAAAAGGGTCTTCATCTAGAAGTTGAAAGAAATTATTAACTCTCTTGTGTACAAAGAAAGTCTTGAAACTTGTGTAAAATACGTGACTTAGTTCGAGACTTATTATAGGTCTTGGGAAATAAATTATTACAGAAAAACTAAACTTTATAAATGTTTAAAAAATATGAAATATCCTGCGTCTAATAAAAGACAATCCGCAAATGATTAAAGAGTTTAACTAAAATGTCTAACGGCCGTTTTCAATATTCTATCTATCCCTTGTTTTGCTTACTAAAGTTAGACAAATTTATCACTTACTTTGATTTCAATATCCTAACGACGGATACATTTGCTATGACTTTTGTCTATCTATTGTCATATAATTTGACATTACGATCTATCCAAAATCATTATTACATAATTGAAAATGGCCGTTAATGGCGTAATAAGTGGATAATATGATATCTGTAGATAGAGGAGGTAATGACGGTACAGAAAAAATGCTTTATGTCTAATAAAAGTCAGATTAAAAATTTTAATAACAACTATTTACATTTTTACAAAATGGTTAATTATAGTTATTTTTTAAATTCAAGTAAAATCACAAATATTTGTAATAACAACTCAATTTAAATTACAATTAAAAGTAGCATAATACATAACCGTAATTACAATCATTAAATCGTTCCTTTAATGGTTATTATAACCGTAGTTATAAGATTTTGTAGTTATTAACGTCACCATATTATAGACTAGCTGCGCCCCAGGGCTTCGCTCCCGTGGGAATATCGGGATGATATATAGCCTTCCTCGATAAATGGGCTATTTATCACTAAAAGAATTTTTCAAATCGGACCAGTAGTTTCTGAGATTAGCGCGTTCAAACAAACAAACAGACAAACAAACTCTTCAGCTTTATAATATTAGTATAGATACACTTCAGACTTACTCCTAGTAGGATATCGTACTGCTCGTAAGTAAAACGACTCGTTTTATTTATATAGGAATTGAGCATTAATATATGCAAAAGCAAATAACTTAGAGCGATTCTTGCTAAACTTGCATTGGATCCTTAAATGTTTGGTAACAACGCGAGTTTCGTGTAACATTCCTCCGAAGTGCTAAGTGGTGGTGCAAAGAAGCCACTCTGAGTTTTAAAGCCTTCTCCTTCTAATCTTAAGTGGGTGCTGTGAGTTAGTGAATTCAAAATATGTTAGAAAAGAAAAATATATAGTATGTAAAATTTAGATTAAATTGATCGAAATTGGGCCATATATTTTCATTATTATTTAATGCAATAGTGCTAAAGGAAAATCTTGATTTGAGCAAAAATGTCCACGCATTTCATGTTAAATACTGTTTCTGACGTTATAGTAATTGTTATTCGTGTATTCTCGCCTTATTTCGTCCTCTATGTGTGCAAAACTGTGAAAGACTTAAATTGCGTTCTATTATTTCAATAAATAGTTGTTCAAACTCTATCGCACACTTTTATTGTCGGTCCCCACAAAGCCACTTCTATACAATTTGTTATACATATATTTTATACAACAAATTCATTCCATAGTTTGTTATAGCTATTTTATATACTTTTGTTTATTTTAACCAAATAGCTTCAAAGTTCTTTCTTTTGAAAAAGCTACGTAGCAAACGTACTTGTACTATAAACGTACGTAGCAAAAGTTCATTTTAACAATATAATTTGTATCAATGGAAACTAATAATTGATAGACATACTTTAACATTTTACTTAAATTAACACGCATAGATTAGAAAATTTATATGAACGTTGTTAAATCGACTCCTCGAAGCAATTTCAATGAACTTTTATTTCTACCAAAATAGCTTCGAAATACTTTCTATTGTGTCGAGTCTCACATCAATACAAACAAGCGAACAGAAAGTTATTTTCAAATTAAATTTTTAGTGAACATAGGTCTTTCCGAACGCGGTGACTT
>LQNK01000777.1:4864-27260 GCA_001586405.1 Phoebis sennae | reverse complement strand
CGCTCACGACGCACCCTTCGACTTTGCGCGGATTATACTCACTGCAGCAAGATATAGGATTCCATGTTTACTGCACGACCGAATAGACGTTGGCCTTATGAATGATCAAAATTCTAAACTCAACGTAATTAAATAAATAATTAATTTTAAAAATTTTACCATTGATTATAATATCTCGTCCTGGTAAATGATCATTAATGATTAGGTAGCTGTGGATATTATTTAGCTGATTGGTATTGTTACCTCTTAATAGAACTGCATTTTGGTTTCACACAAGAGAACACACTACACAACTTCAACTATTCTTTTTTTTGGAATTAATTAGTTTCAGGAAGGCACTAAATATTTATCGTAACAGACAAGTGCACACCAAGCTCTTTCAATAATTGATATAGCAAAACGCCTTTATTTGCTTTATTATACAAATGGCAGTCCTCATTGCAGGCAGTCCGCCCTCATTGAGTGCTGAGACGCCCGCACCGCAGCGCCGCCTCGAGGGACGGGCCTCCTGAGTTAGAAAGACAAATAACTTTCAAATTCACACGATTATTGTCGCCAGGGGACTTAGCCCTACTTGTTGTCACCGGTAAGTGTGCTTGTGTGACAAACAAGCTAATTTTACTTAAAGGACATGTAAGTATATTTATCTATAACATTTCTTGTTGGATTTTTCAATTACTGATTATAAGATAGCTTAGAGATACATTGTTTCAGAAATGAAATACTAGATATCTGATATCTAGTAGAAAATTTAAATAATTAAGTTAAACTTAAAAAAGGAAGAACGATTCCCTCGTTAGATTCATAAGTATACAAAAAATAATTGCCCTTAACACCTAAATCTAAAACCAACATACCAATATTATGTTAGTCACTAATCATCGAATCCGCAACCACACTGTCATCCCTAACCACTAAGCTGTCGGTCGACAAACAGACAATTAGTTGGTACGCGGCGGGCACGCGTCGCACACGCGGCCGAGTTCAACGTTACCACACCGTGTCGCCAGTCGCCACTTCAATGGAGAGGCTCGCGGGACGATCCGCCTTCGATTCAGAAAAGCATGGAAAAATGTCGCTAATGTTTGTTCACACGCATTGTGCGTTGACGCTTCTATTTTTATGATGAGGGTATCTTTTGGAATATTCGCCACTAAATATATATATTTTTTTGGACACAGTAATATATATTGCGCTTAGGTGTATTTTCCGCCTAGTTTGTCACGGTCTTATAAAAGATTCCAACGCGATCGAACTCAAATGATAAAAGCAAACATTGGAGGGAATTAAAAAAAATATTTGTATGAAGTGTGAGCCTGCGATACCCAAGTTTTTTTTTAATTCAATATATGTTACATGTTAGTTGTTTGTTTATATGACTAGTTTTTCCGCGGCTTTCCTCCCTTAATATAATGTTACAAAGTCTATAACACTCGGTGAAGATGTAGCTTCGTAATTAGATTTTTATATAATATCAGATCAGTAGTGTTTGTGTGAAAACATCATAAATATACAAAAGGAACACAAATGTTTCTTCTTCTTAACAGTTTTATAAATTTGCGAAAATTTGCAACAAACTAAACAAACTAAATAAATATTCCATCAACTTTTTTATGATGAAATTATTTATTTATTGCGATTACCATCTCCCGGCCATCGTTAGGAGCAATTACCATCTGTACCGATTTAGCAGGCTTTCATCAGCCCATCGAAGTGGCACGCGACCGAGTGTATTTTGAGGGTGCGTGGTGCTCTACAAAATCTGCCATTGTAAATGGTACAAATAGTTTTTTATTAATTTGAGTAGGTAATAAAATTGGATGATTTTGAGGATTTTTAAAATTTTATCAATATAAGCTATTTCTAATAATAAAGATTAATTAGAAAAGAAAGTTTTATTTTTGCGAGTCGTAAACTCGTAAGAAATCTCTCCAAATATTTATTTAAATTGATTTAAAGAAAATAATTCTCTAAGACTGACCAACAATATTATTAAACGATTTTCTTCAAAAATATCATTAGCTACTAAAATAAAATAAACGAATGTGGACAGTCGCAATAATAAATATTTATAAATATAATAAAATCAAAGGCATACAGTTAGAACTAATCCAAAGTCCCAATCGATGGCACTCTAGAGCGATCGACTGCGATTTTGGACCGCATCATTGCAGCTCAGCCATAGACTGTAAAAAATTACCGTATCGTAAAATGATCTGCGATTAATCATCGTCGCCGACGCCCCCCGCGCTATTTATAGAGCTGGCCAGTATTTACTGTGCCTTTATAATATATGTACCTACTCATAAACGCCTCTAAAAAAAATAAAAAACAATTTATTGTTTTTTAAAATCAATTTTTCTTTTATTTCTTTCTTTAACTCAATTTTATTAATTAATGGCAATGTTGTTCCACAATTTTGCCAGTATCCAGTATATATTAGAAACCTCACTGTTTAAGAATGCATTAACACTTCATGGAGAAGAAATCAATTACATAAATTAACGGAAAGTAAATAAAATACTACTTAACTCGTACTCGACTTACTAGCGATAAAATAAACACAAGAAAATACTAAAGTTCATTTGTTTAATCGAGATTATTTTCAGAAGGACCAGATCATGAGGAGACGTAAGGACCTGGTCTGCAGGGTTAAGAGGAAGGCTGACTTCATGAGGCTGTCGCTACGAGACCACGCGAGTGCAGATAACTAGTAAAAATAAATACGTTAAAGAAAAATTTACGGGTAACAAGGATTTTTTTTAAGATTTATCAAAACTGATTTTTTTTTTATAAAACGAAATTATTTAAAGCATTAGAACCAGTAAAATTAACACAGTGACTATAGATACGTCAGCAACCCCACTAAATCGGAGTGCACAGTAATATTACACGCTTATATAAGCCCGGGACCCCTCCGTTCCCGCCGCATTGTTCTGCGACTGGACGGAGATATGACGATAAGCCGATGATACGCTCTTTGTTGACGAACTTTAATGATAGCTTTTACTTTTTAATTGATTATTATTTCAATGGAACAACATGTTACTGTTAGCAATGGAATAAGTGATTCGTCATCGAAGAGTCCATTAAATATAGAAATAGAAAATTTTAACACTAGCAAAGGAGACCCTAAAATAGATTAAAAATAAAACATTTTTCGGGAAATTCATTAAAACTGTGATAGTATAGTTAATATAATATTTAACTGTAAATGCACGTATGCCTGTTTTTGGATAGGTTTGTCCATTAGCAAATCTCAGTTGGAAATTAAGACTTTGGACATAACAAGATTCATTACTTATCTATATAGCGCCCTAAACGTTTCTAATTTTGATAAAGTACTTATAAATTGAGATCCAGTACAAATATACCATCACTGTTTAGTCAAACCACTTGATAATTAAAACCTTCACCCCCGGCTGGCTAGCCGATCAATTAAGCCCAAAACAAACACGGCCGCCACAAGCCGCGCGCAAACACTGGGGTTACACCGGCTCCTAATGGAGACAGACCCGAGCGTGTTTGTGCTTCCTATCTATCTGTGATTGTATGTGGCTTACCTACAATTACAAGCTCACGATGGCTTTTTGATAACCAAATATCAGAGGAAGTGATGGTCTTTTGAATCTATCCATGATTGCCTGTGGGCTACCTAAGTTTATAACGTTGTCTTTTAGGAATATTGCACTCTGGCTAGTAGATCAATTAGCCCAAAACAAACACGGCCCACCACGAGTCAGTGGACAACTGGGGTTACATCGGCTTCTAATAGAGATTTGATCCGGAGCGTGTGATTGTCTGTGGGTTACCTACAGTTATAAGTTTGTTTATGATGTCTTTTTGGAATCAAATAATTTAGGATGCGAGGTTTGTTGTCATGTGTTTACCCATTGTGATTAAAATAGGCACCCCATTAATCAGAGTCAATCTTTGCATACCGCCTGCCCGTGCGCAATCCGTGCGAACTCACGACTTCATAAATAATCAATGTCCTCTATATTTGGTTTAATTGCGATAATACGAGCGCCTAACGAGCGCGCGCAGAGCTCCTCCACGGGAGACCCTAGTGACATGAATATGGGATTCTTGGTACAGATGTTTTGTAAGTTATTTCTAGTAATAAAATTAATGCTTGGTGTTTTCACGCTGGGACATGTCCCAAACTAAGCAAATTAAATTGAAGTTCTTACTAGTGATTTGTTTTTATTAGCTAGATGCATTTATATAACTCGTTAAATCAAATAGAAGAGGGTTCTGATGAAAGTAAGAATAGTGTGAAATTACCTTTTTCCTTATATTTCACCTCGATTTTAAATCTACATGAATATCTTAAGTTCAAATAATTAGAATAGAATAGATAGTCGCCATCTGTTATTGTTTTCTGGTTGACACTAAAAAAACATTTTCAATTAAATTAATAAATGTAACCCAGCATCCAAATATAAATTAATCAGTTTGATAATGTTATAGTAAAAAATAATAAAGAACACAAAACAAACGGCCATAAAACGCGTTATCACTACAATGTTACGTCCAATAAAATAATTAACAATTAGTGGCAGATAACTCTGTCGAGCCACTGACCTCTCGTGCATAGGAAAAATTGTGATATTTCATAATCGGGTCAATATTTGCGGTTTTTATTATAATAAAATTGTAAAAAAAGTTTATAACGTGTCGGTGAATCGTGTCAAAGTGTGCGTACATATTTATTTTTGGTTCTTTATTTAATGCTAGGGAAACCTACCTCCTTACAGAGAGCATTCAATGCACGTTAAGGTGCTCTTGTGACAAGACATGAGACTAGTAAAAGTTACTAATCAAAAAAAGTTTCGAAATTCAAATTGAGAATTTCAATTGGTCGCGGCACGCAAGCCAGAGCGCGCGCAGCTGATCAAATAATAATTCGTCGCGAATTTGTTCAAAACAGATAAGTTCATGTTTTTCCGATCATGTATTTTTAGTTGTATTCAATGTACGCTCCACTTTGATTGTCCTTATTAATTGTTTTCATAGATGAGGCCATGAACAGTAAATAAATACCATTAGATACATTTGTTTTATTATTATCCCTTACTTGCCAACAGGTGTTGCCTCTAAATCTTTACTAATTTAAAAAATTATTTTATTTTAACGGATTTATGTAGTCGACTTTAAAAATCAGCAATATTTCTCCCGTTCGATCAATATTTTTTATATACACAGTTGTGGCTCCTACTTATATATCTAAAATATATTAAACATACAGCGAAAATCAAGTAACTTCTAAAAAAAATAATTATATATGTATCGGTATCTAAAACGCCACAAGATCCTCCTCTATCTTCAAAAGTGAAATATAATTTGCGTCGTAATAATTTCGATTAGCTACTGTAACAAGTGTTATGTTTACAATAATATCCGTGAGGTCAGAGTATGACACGCGCGGGCCGAACCCCGACCCGCGCGTGACCCGCGGGCGACGCAGTAACCCGCGCTATCTTATCGGCTGCTGTTGATTTATATTAGTGTCTAATAAGCGATCATTACATGCAACCAATTATCTTTGTATTCATACATATAAGAACATGTATGTGCGTTATTATGCAGAAAATGATAATTATGCGTTTTCATTATGACTTTTTATTTAAACCCTATTGGGTTGGGTAAATGCGGATATGTATTTTGCAGGGGGTAGCCCCTGGCTTTCCACAAATTATGATAAGGATTTTAATAAATAAACAAATTCAAAAAATCGCGATTATCATTGTTTTGCGACTTACGTAAATGCCTGAAGGTTCTAAATCCTAAGAAACTTTTGTCCTTATATTATTACTTGCAGAAACATTTACCTATCAAAATTAATCATATATAATATTATATAATATAATAACAAGTAAAATATAAAATAGTAAAAATAGACAGAACGACGATACTCCGCTAGTCTCAAAGCACGCAATCAATATTGTTTATAAACACGTATTTGTTATCAGCGCATAGTAAAGTCTGTAGTACGATATCTCCGCGATATGAGATACAACGCCTTTGTCTAAACTCAGAATAGATAGGTACGGAAGACAAACTCCATACAAACCGCGCTCAAGCAACGCACACATTGAAACCATTAACCGACGGTATATCTCGGACTACATCAGACCACTTTGAAACGCGCCTGTGTCGATGTGAACAGTGAAACTTACACGAGTTTGACTTATATACCTGTCTATATTTTGTGGCATAAACCTGGTGTTTTACGACTCATTTATTATACATTACGAAGTTCATTGCAATACATTACACTGGAGATAATGTTCATTATGACTTACAAAAATATGGCTAAAAACCTTGAGAGTCTAAAGGCAAACATTCGTGTCACTTGGTGTTTAATGGTCACCGATAACACCAGAGTAGTGCTTTGGTGGTTTGTAAGGCAGGAACAGGTAGGGAATAGAATACGGGATCCCAACGCAATACGACTGAATAAAGCTTAGTAAAAAATGTTTTGACAGTTTAAAAGGTCGTCTTCCTAATCCATAATGTTACCAGACTAGCCGTGAAAACATTAAATACCTAGTTAAGTATTATTCTAAGTGTAACCATACGAGTATATTTCTTTTAAATCGATTTTTCCCCGATTTAACTTTCTACAGCCCTAACTCAATATGCGCTACGGTGCCATTTTAATGCTTGATGTCAACAATAATAACATACAAAAACCGCAACCATACGTCTGTATTATTATATTAGGATGGATTATAGCAACAATTTTCCAATCTGGTGGTAACTTAATAATAATGAAAATTCAAAGAAGCTTGTAAGTATTTGAAATAAAGCTTACTTTGATTTGATTTGATTATTATTTACGTCCGGAGCGTTAGAGAACTTGCTAACCAAACTAACGACCATATAGATCAAGGATCGAGATAGTTCCCTACATCCTCAATCCATTCTATACGTTCTTATTGTGGGGTTTATCTGGACTTTCACCGCGGGCCGGGGAGCCGGGGAGCCGCGAAGTGTGCCGAGGTCGCGCTCGATGGTAATGCTCGATAGCTAATCACTTGGACCTTAATACTAAACCTTCGTTTTACCTACTGTTCTATACTCTATACTCTATATATTTAATCGTTCACTTTTCCTTAATATGTTGAAAGTGGATGGATGGAAAGGAATGGTTGCTTCCTAATATTTTCAGATACACAACAACAACGCAATTGGAAAGATGAAAATAAATCTTGAAGGTACATTGTTAACAGTCTCAGATTTTTTGCAATATAGTAACAGTGCGAATGTGTCCTCATCATTTAGATAAAACATAAATACGAATATATTTCTATTCTTAGAACAGATAAAAGGAGTTACTATTAAAATGACATATTACGGTATATTATCATTTCGTAAATAATAAATAATTACAATTCAGTGGAACAAATGAATCATGTTCCAAGAGTTTTCCTTAAGCCCAGTCTAAATTTGGAACGAATAGTTAGTAACAAAAAGTAATATTATGGAGTCAAGCACTACTATACTGATTACATTAGTTAGTTAGTACCAAGGGGGATGTAACTACCAAGAAAACAAAAAACCCAAATCTTTGGGTATTTTTCTTGGTTTCTTGAAATGAGACGTGTGACAATTCTTTTGGCCATCGCATCGCGTGGTAATGATTGGACTGATTTTGCTTAACTTTTTTGATGTCTTGTTATTGTAAGGAAAAGGTGTATGGCAGAAGAAAATAAGAAAATTGCGCGAAATATTAAAATATTTCACAGGAATATGTACATACATCAAATATTTTATTTTATTTTATTTATTTACTTCTATCAAACAAATTAATGGATGGATACGATGTTAACTATAGAAACATGAGTTCTTTCTTTCTTTCTTTCTTTCTTTCTTTGATATGGAACCATTGAAATGTGTCTTAAAGAATATTGTAATGGAGCAATTAGCGGCAGTTTTACCGGATAATTAATGGCTAATTAATTATTCTAATTAAACTTAATTTATTTTAATTGTGCCCAATAAAACCTATTTTCGTTGAAACACTCTCGTCTAATTAGGGTTTAAAAAATTAGAGCTACATTCTTCATTTTCTTACGATTTCAAGTTTTTATTGATGAATGCCATTAAAACAATAAAATATAGCCAAGTATTCAACTCTCTATAAAAAATAATTGTCAAATTAAATTACATGAACTTAAATTACAGGTCTGAATTTTTTTGTCCACTAGTGCCAAATTTTCCAAGTTCTGAAAAGGATCTCTCTCATCTGAAAATGTATGTAGTTAAATCGTATTAGCTAGGTATGTGCCTATGTCTATCGAGTGAAAGTAAATAAGCTAAGGTTATGTTAGCCTTCCTAGGACAAGTTTTAGGTTAACATTTAACGTGAAGCTGGTAGGCCTGACCGCAAACAGGTGAGCGGCTTACGATACAAACATAACGCGTTCAATAAAATCCTCTAAAATCCTTAGATTTTTCGTCTTCTATATGCTTGCTACACCGACATTACTAAAACTGTTAAATACAGGTTTTAATATATTCTTGTAATAGTAAACGATATTTTATAGATATTGTACACACAATAACTTAATAACACAATCAAAGTTATCACTGTTCCCGAAATAACTTTGCATAAGAGGAATTCCAGCAGTAACAAATTATACTTATCATAACTTATTTATGTGGATTGTGATCTGAATGAGTTTTGTTGAGAATTTTGCTCCGTTTTATTTCTTAATAGTATTTATATCTTTCACGTCACATCGAAATTAATCACTGAACGAACAATACACGTTTGAGTGATAATGTACAAACATTCGGGAATGGTTTCGCAAGCGACTCGTGAAAATAAGTGTAGGCAGGGATGGCGAACCATTGGCCTTCGTACTACTGATGGCACGTGAAGCGAAATTATTAGAACATGTCGCATTGCGATATTAATTAATTATACACTAGGAACTATAACTATTTATTATTAATTATCCAGTAATTACAGAGTGAAAATTATAACGTCTTTCTCTATATTATTAATCTCTTCAGGAAGAATGGCACGTCAATGCAGAAAGGTTCGCCATCCCTGACTGTGGCATAGCGGTCGGTCGTGTGCTAACCTGGACAATTGGACATGACACTCATCTCGCGCTTTACGTGACGAACCATATACGGCGCGTATATACAGGACGTTCTTAAGTTATTTGTTTTATATTTTTGTTTGTTAAAATTAACTGTGATGAAAAAAGCTCGCAGGTGACCTAGAGTTGCGCAATCTGCTTATGAATACTCGAAACACGAGAAGTCGCAGGTGCTCTGGTGACCGAGCAAATGAATAACACTAAAGAATTCCGCGTAATAGTATTTATTATTAAATATCATGAAGCAAGCTTTAAAAGATTTATTGATTAATTTGTTTAATAAAATTGGCCTTAACACTATCAGGAGGAAAAATATATAATTATGAAAATATTATATTATAAATATTATATTTAAACTTATTGAACAACTCGAATTTTTTAATGTTCTAAAATTAAATACCTTTAGAATTATAAAAATAAATTAAATACAAATACCTTTAATAAAGTAGCCTGAAAATATTGTTTACCTTTAAAAATGGAAAAGTAACAAGAATTAAATTCAAAATTACTTTAATTATAAGGCATTATTTCTAATTGCTAAGCTCTGAAATATTGAAAACGACAAATTATTTATAATAGTAGTTTTAAGTTCTTTCTTGGGAGATAATTAAATATTTTACTAAGAATTTACGAACTCGTTAGTGACAAACTTTGTTTTGTTCATGATGTAAATTTGTTCCTCTTAACTACATAACGATGTTTCGATTTTTCAAAAAATTATTTACGAATTATTTTAAATATTAATTAATAACAAACTATTTTTCATAATAAATATAAAATGACGATCATGTCCGTATTTCTTAAAATTTCATTCCCAATTTACGTCCAATTTCATCTTTTCGCTACGTAAGTTTCTCTGCAACATTTGCCAATTATATATTTTGAATTATCGTACCATTTAATTTGGTTAAAGTGAACCACCCTGTTAATAAGGCAGCTCCATAAAAGTGTAGATTGTGCGAACGAATTTTAAACTCGTATCATTACACAAGTGACAAGCCAAAGCGGATTAAACGTTGAGACATTATCACAAAGCAGATAGGTGTAGGGATGGGCACTTTTAATACCTATGCACTCGGCTACAAACGCGTCTCCAACGGATGACAAGCACGCTGAGCAGCTCCGGTGTAGCCTGAGATAATGTATCAGTCAACGGTGTCAATGTGTGCGTTGCTCGCGCGCTTTAAACGGAGTTGAACTTCTGTACCAATCCGTTTTGTGTTAGTTTGTGTTGACGCTATCCCTGGTCACTCATCTAGCCAGTAAACACGAACTTTGCACTTTTTCAATGCAAAAACTTAACATGTTTGGATCACCCCTACACAAAATTAAAATCTATAAATATTGCTTAACCCAATTATGACGATAAATGCCAAAATGACTTTGTTTGTTTGTTTATTTATTATGTTTTTAAACTTTATCTACTCAATCAGGGTTCTTGATGATTTACAAATAGTTGACAGACGGGGGTTTTATGGGCTACTTTTTATAAGAACAAATGCAAATTTAAAAAGAAAATTAAGTATAGGTAATATTTATTTAATGTAGATTATGGTGAGTTTACCAGCCAGTAAATTCTTGTCCATTTTCACAATATTCCCTCAAAATGCAATATTAACTGTACATAAACTGTAACTATAAAGAAAATCACAAAATCTTACAAATTATTCCAAACACAGCCTTTCAAACCAAATACACAAACCAATCAATCATTTAGAAAAAAATGCCAAGTCTTATGTCATGTTATTATAATGTTTGCAACGCTGCGGTATATGGATGTGACCGTTACACTTGCCTTGTATCTGCTGGTTATATGTGAATGGTGTAAAGGTTGGAGGCCCATTAGGAGTTTAAGCTAGCATTTATTGAATAATTAAGATACAATTGTGGTTTACTGGAAAGTAAGCCAATAATTCTGTTTTTTAATCTTTTACACATTTGTATTTTTTTTATTATCTATTTTTCATAACTACAATTAAAAATTAAATAAGCAAATTTTATTGTAAAAATTAATTTCTGGTCAGTTTTGATACACTTTACACATCATACCATTTAAAATAAAATAGACATTATATAAAATTTATCTGCATAACTGACATAAAGGTTAATAAAAAATTAATTTAATTAATTAATATAATTTTTTAAATATATAAACAGATGAAATATTAAATTAACTCTATTTTATTAGATTGAAAGAGTGTTTACAAACAAGTGACTGATCTGCAACTATATTTTTGCCAAAAATGTTAACTTCCACTCATGCTGTTATTAATAATTGTTCAAAGTTGTCTGGTATATGCATAGTGCAGTATCATAGTCATACGAGGTATATAAAGTAGTTGTTTACACAAGTGCGGGAGCCACAATGGAGCTGTTAGTCACGGACCTATTTGTTTTATATTGTGAAACTTACTATTTGTTAGTTTTATGGCTATCTATATCTTAACCAGTGTTTAGGAATCGGTTGGATTCAAATTTTACTAATTGAGGGCATTTAAAAAATTTATATTACAAGAAATCTAAAAAATATAATATTCAGGATTTAGGGTTGAAACTTACAAAATTTTATGTTTTGCATTTTTAACCAATAATGTAAAGCCCAAAATAATTTGTAAAATTTATAGAAGCATTCAAAATGTACTTACAATAAAATACCAAATATCTGTTAAACAACATTGTGAATTTGCCATAGGTTAAATTTTGATTTAATAATAGGTTGTGATTTCTTGAATCAAACTTTACCAATGATATTTTTCTAATTTAACATACATTATTCATCATTTTTTATTTATTGCTTTATAATATATTGCATTTGGAAGTTCATAACTTATATATCAACAAGCAGCGTTAATTAAGAATATTAAGTGCAATGACTCCATATCATACATAATATGGGCGCTGCCCTAACTGAGTTTCAATTATAATTCCACGCACAACCAATATCTTCCATTGTATCAATCAGGCCTGACCTTGATCTCAATTAATTCACCAATACTTGTATCTATCCGCTTGTCAGTCTGTGTATAATGTTTCACAATTATTCTATAAATTCAACTTTTAACATGATCGCTTGTAAATTTGTTGATAACTGTGTGTTTATATCTTTGCATAATAAATTAATCACATTATAATAAAATCTCTCTTGGTTAGAACAAATTCAACCTGGATGGGGCAAGTATTCCATACAATTGTAAAATTAAAATTCAATGAAATTATCACCTGAAAATTGTTATGAACAATACATGTTATTGGAAATATGAAAGACCATAAACATGGGGGTTAGGAATATTCATCGCCCGTCATCTATGGTGATGGTGAGAAAAAAAGCCAAGTTTAAGACAGTAGCTAAGTAGTCATTTTAGAGAGGGCATTTCTGAGGCATCAGTAGAGTGGTTAGGCCCTGTATACAATGTGAAAACAGAAAATGTAATTTTAGTTCATGTAATATTTGTCATGTTTACAAATATTAACTGAATTTTTATAAATAAAAACTTTATTATGTTCAATTGATTTGATTATTATATGGGCTATAAAATAATTTAAATTATCTTTATCAATTTTTTTTTACTAGATATATTTATTTATTTCAATAGTTTTTAACAAACATTGCCGTCTTTAATTTTATGGGGGGCACTATATATTTTTATACGTGTATGTTCTAAAAGAACATTACGACTCAATCAAGGCGATACAAAAACTAAACTTGCGTACTAATCGTCGTAGTGTAAATAAACAGATTTAAGTGTAAACACGCGCGTAGGAACCTCTCACACGCGATCCGCGATCACATACAGCGCTAACCAGCACAATCACAAATCTTAAAAAGCTATCTTTGGGCGATAAATAATGTCCTATAGAGCTACCGTTTAAATTAACATTAACTTCTTGTATTCTAGTGGGTTGAAATAGCACGTTACCTGCTCATACCATACCGAATCCATAGAAAATTAAACAAACGCTGAAAAAAAATCCTTCGCCACAAAAAAATCAACCAATGCACAATGGATAGCACCTTGACAATCGCTACTTTAACCAAAACATAGCCTTTGTAGACGTTTTGAGTTACAATAGCGGGATATAAATTAATTAAACACATGCGTTAACTCTCCCTTGATGATGAATAACTAGTTTTAACCACGTTGAACAACATTTTTGAGCGCATTTTGTTAAAATGCTGGTCGGCTCCTGCACTGAATATGGCATAACACGCAAACACTGACTGAATTTCACAATGAAACACTGCACTGCACCGCGAAAGTTCGTTTGAGGAACGCGATATGAGCCTCGATATGCATTTTTTAACTCACCTTGTTGTTTATTTGCTATTTTATTGAAACAGTTTTGAAAAACTTCATATAAATGCATAGGCTCGTCATCGCTCGTCGCCATTTTGGAATTTACTGTCCAAATAAACCATAGACAAAATAGATGGCAATTAAATCAAACAGTTCCGTTATAGGCAATTGATTCACCTTACAAAAATATTTACAGTAGATTAAAGTTTACGGTGGTTAAATAATAAATGGACACTATTTTGTAAGATTTATATAAATTTTAGTTAATTAAATTTGAGAATTGATAAACCTACATTAATTGCTTAAAATTTATTACTTAGCTAAAAATAAAATCCATGCGATTTTATTTTAAAGTTAAGAAAAAGGTATTAAATTAAATATTTTTTAAACAAAATTACTTTCAATTTAATTCCTTACATTTAGAAATCAATAAGTCTGATAACGATAAGAGCAAAGACAAATCGGTTTATTTTTATCTATCAATTTCACCATGTTTTGCTACACTTTGACGTAAACGATAGGAAAAAAAATCTGCCTACAAAATTTTCGAGTGCACTTCAAAGAAAATAAACAAATTAATCTACATGTAACATGTTCTCACTGAATTCTATAAACAGTCAAAACCAGGTTAGTTGCTTAAACGCGCCAAAGTGTTCATTTTTATACGATGTCAGCAGAAATTACGAGAAAATCGTTTGTCATATTAACCTTCACTGTTGCAGATTCTGATTAGTTTTAGCCAGCTATCAACACGATATTCTGGCATATTTAGACATAGGAAACAAAACAATTGCAAAACCAAAGATGTGAACGGGAGACAGGGCACAGCGGCAGCGTATGATGCAACCATTTGTCAGGAAAGTTTTCAAGAGGCCCTCAGAAATTTTGATAAGAATGTACTGGATGTTATGCGCAATATTGACGCGCGCTCCCTGACGTCTTCCCCCCGTTTTAACTCACCTCTGCAAGATATCGGAAGACTAGGATCGTCGAGAAAAGTGTCCCATATATCAGCAAACAGCTTTGAGCAGAACAAAAATGGTTGGACGGGTTTGACACCGACTGTGACGGTAGATTTTCGCGGTAAAAAACCTAAATTCAGTGTCTCAGAGAATTTTGTAGGTCTTTTAACAAGGAGTGTACAGAACAATACATTCAAATACAATGTGCAAGTCCGTGGGTTCAAAACCGAGAGGAGCGTACATGCAGATCTGAAGAGGAACCCCAACCTATTCAATAGACTGCGTAAGTTCTTGGGTCAGTATAATATTCTGAAGATTTTGGTATGCTAGAAACTCACTCTCATACAAAACATACCAAATTAATGAAATAATAGACTAGGATGCAATTACACAAATATTATGTTTTGTGAAAATTACTATTATAAGGTGAAACTCACAAACTAACAATTCTAAACATTGTAAAAATTAATATTTGTTTC
The DNA here is from genome assembly GCA_001586405.1 of Phoebis sennae. Lineage (NCBI taxonomy): Eukaryota > Metazoa > Arthropoda > Insecta > Lepidoptera > Pieridae > Phoebis > Phoebis sennae. Next base: position 12,405 of record LQNK01000777.1, on the reverse strand, counting down.
ATTAATTTATTAATCAAATATAGTAATTGACTGCATATTTCATGATCATACCTAAAACTTCAAACCTACAAAAAGAATATAATGTGTATTGACTCCAGGTCTGAATGTATCGGAGCCAGCAGAGAAGCAAGGGACGGTGGGGCCGGAGGTGGCCCCGCGCCTGGAGAAGCTGCTCAATGAGGACACGGTGCTCACCCACCAGCAGAAGGATAAGATTAAGATTGCTTTTGCTGAGGGTTATTTAGCTGGTAAGTTTGAGGAAAAAAGGCAATAAAATAGAGTTGTTGTTATGCATCCATCTAAATCCTTTGATGTTTTTCATGATTGACATGATTATATACTACAGCAATGTAAATACTGTAAAGTCATTGTTACAAGCAAAATTAAACCGATTGATATTAAAAGATATTAACACATAACATTTTCATCAAGATTAGCAGTCCATATAATTGTGAATTAATATAGCTACCACAGTGTGTGTATAAAATAATTTTTACTATAAAGGATTTTTTGATATTTCAGGATCACACCCAGAAAATGTGCGAGGCACAAAGGCATCCAAGTACCTGAAGCTAGTCCAACAGCTGCTGACCATTGTGTTGTTCCTGGCCATCTTTGTGAGCCTCATGGCCTCTGTTAGCGGGACTGTCTTCCGGTGAATATTTTTTTTATTTATCTTTACTTATATTGTTAATTAATGGCATGCACTTGTGTCGGTGGCCAAGATCCACTTTGGGTCCTGTGTCAGAGGAGAAAGTAATTAAGTATAATACAAAGAGGAAAGATTTTATTTTTTGTTTGTTTGATAGATTTTCAATAGAAATTTAATATCTATAAAATCTAAGCATTGTGAAATTGTTTTGTTAATATTCACCACATAATCTGCTATAATGTTATTTAATATATCTTTAGGATTCAACTGGGAAACCAAGTGGAAGTGGACCCGGAAGACATCTCCGTCACATTTGATGATGTGAAGGGGGCAGATGAGGCCAAGCAAGAACTTAAAGATGTGGTGAGTGGTGTACACTTATAATAAAAAATATATACAAATTTTCTTCACACATTTTTCACCATATTATATGCATATTACAGGTGGATTTGGCATTTAAGGATTCTTCATTCAAATGCAATCTTTCTTTTGTTACTTAATGAAGTATTTATTTATTTATTTATTTAATATCCTGATATATGGGTCACCTTGTTCAGGGGACAGATTTTATTTTATTTATCGTTCAGTTGTTTTGAAACGAAACTATTGTTATTTCACTGTTCCAGGTGGAATTCCTAAAGTCGCCGGAGAAGTTCTCGTCGCTGGGCGGCAAGCTGCCCAAGGGCGTGCTGCTGGTGGGGCCGCCGGGCACGGGCAAGACGCTGCTGGCGCGCGCCGTGGCGGGCGAGGCGCGCGTGCCCTTCTTCCACGCCGCGGGGCCCGAGTTCGACGAGATACTGGTGGGGCAGGGCGCCAGGAGGGTCCGGGATCTGTTCAGTGAGTGTTGTATTTATTCCTGTTATTTGTTATTGATGGTTATTTGTAATTGGAAACGTAACAATATAGACTGATAATAATGTGACATTAGGGATTAGGACACTGGTCCTGAAAATCCTTGTAACGCCATATCCAAAGCGCATCAAATCTGATTAAAGTCGTAAAGGAGAGACTGATAGCAGATGAAGAAAAGGAGAAAAAAAATTGTAATTCATTTTAGTTGATCTGAAAGGATCCAACCCACCCTGACACTAAAAATGGAGATTTGTTTACTTAAGCAACAAGATCCCAAGATTGAGTGGCAACTATTAGACAATATAATGTACAATTTAATAAATAATAATAAAGTATTGACATTTAAAGGTCCAATGTAACTTATTTTAATCTAAATATAAACTAAAGGGCATTTTATAAAACTCTTGTTGTTTTTACTGAGCTCATTTTCTTTTACATTGTACAAGAAACAAGAAGTTGCATTTGCGTGCCATATAATGTACATTTTCTTATATTTGTTAACAGAGGCAGCAAAGGAGAGAGCACCCTGTGTGATATTTATTGACGAAATTGACTCTGTTGGCGCCAAGAGGACCAACAGCGTGCTGCATCCTTATGCCAATCAGGTATGTTTACACCCACATACACAGTGACACACATATTCATACATACTCACATGCACAATCACAAACATTCACATACCAATTGACACATAAATTTACAAACACATTCATTATTTTGTGTCTAAGTGTGCATACACATACACACTTAGACACAAAATAACACACATCTTATTCACACATACAATTATTTATGCACCTTTAAACACACTCACTGGCTTTCAATTCAATTTGAATTTTTCTCTTTGCAGACAATCAACCAGCTGTTATCAGAAATGGATGGTTTCCACCAAAACGAAGGCGTCATCGTGCTGGGAGCCACCAACAGAAGGGATGACCTGGACCAGGCTTTGCTAAGACCAGGGAGATTTGATGTGGAGGTTCATATGGAATCATATTACTTTACTACCAAGAGTTGTTTTAATCTTTTAGATAAGGATATTCTTAAGCGAGGGAACTAATTGTATCTGGTTAATCATTCCATAGACAAAAACAAAAATAAAAACATGTTTAAACTGTTTGAGGTTGAAAACCCCTAAAAAAAAAGGGTGTTGTGTTAAAACTCAAGTTCGGCATTAGTTTCTTTACTGATTTATGCTCCTACACAACAACAAAGGAAACAAAAAAATATTCTTGGTACCTACATCCTCTGAATAAAAAGAGAATCTTAAGAGCCATATATAATCACTACCTATACAACATTTAAGCTAATAACGATTTTGTGCGTTGCAGGTGTCGGTGCCGACGCCGGACTACGGCGGGCGGCTGGAGATCCTGCGCCTGTACGTGGCGCGCGTGGCCGCCGCGCCCGCGCTCGACGTGGAGGCGCTCGCGCGGGCCACCACCGGCTTCACCGGCGCAGACCTCGAGAGCATGGTCAACCAGGCCGCGCTCAAGTGAGTCCATGTGCACGCGCGGCCACCACCGGCTTCACCGGCGCAGACCTCGAGAGCATGGTCAACCAGGCCGCGCTCAAGTGAGTCCATGTGCACGCGCGGGCCACCACCGGCTTCACCGGCGCAGACCTCGAGAGCATGGTCAACCAGGCCGCGCTCAAGTGAGTCCATGTGCACGCGCGGCCACCACCGGCTTCACCGGCGCAGACCTCGAGAGCATGGCCACGTGGCCGCGTGCAGCCCCGCCGGCTCGGCTAATGTTGACGTATCGTTACTGTGTGTCCGCAGGGCGGCCATCGAGGGCGCGAAGACGGTGACGATGGCGCACCTGGAGGAGGCGCGCGACAAGGTGCTGATGGGCCCCGCGCGCCGCTCGCGCCTGCCCGACGACGAGGCCAACGCCATCACCGCCTGCCACGAGGGCGGCCACGCGCTCGTCGCCTTCTACACCAAGGTCAGTCCATTGTGCTGACTTAAAAGAAATAAAATGGGCCCAAAGTATACCCTTGGGGGATCGCGAAGTGAGTGGGCCCAGAAGAGACCCTAGGGCAACGCCTAAATGAGTGGGCTTAGAAAAAATTCTTGGATTTTAATGAAAGTTTGGGCCTAAAAATATCCTTAGAGAACACGACTAATTTATGACAAACTAGCTTCTCGCGTCTTAAAAATTCTACGAGGGTACTCATATGTTTGTCAAACCGGAATACAAATGAGAGTTATTCGGTTGCAGGACGCGCACCCGCTGCACAAGGTGACGATCATCCCGCGCGGCCCCTCGCTGGGCCACACCGCCTACATCCCCGCCAAGGAGAGGTGCGTGCTGCACTACACCAAGTGACACTACATGACACTAACACACACACCCTATCAGATATATGTGTGCAACTTACAAATTCAGTTATTTGTCGTTTTATTTATATGTTAATAGATTACTCTTTTTAGCATTGTTCAGACCACCAGCTGAGATCCACCGTCCAAAATTTCATCCCAGTCGATCCAGTAGTTTCGGAGCCTATTCAGTTCAATCAAACACATAAAAAATCAAATCTTTCCTCTTTATAATATAAGTATGGATAAATAAATATCATACATTGCAGATACCACGTGACGAAGCAGCAGCTGCTGGCCATGATGGACACCATGATGGGGGGCCGCGCCGCCGAGGAGCTCGTGTACGGGCCCGACAAGATCACGTCCGGTGAGCGCGCACAAACCATCTCTGTAGCTTTATATTATTAGTTCCGATTTCATATGTATGAAAAATTACTAATATCTTTGCATCGGCTTCTACTCTCATTTTCAAATGGCTCGTATGATATATTTTTATGACTTTTTATTTTATTTTTTTTAGGAGCGTCATCCGACCTGAAGCAGGCGACGTCGATAGCGAGCCACATGGTCCGCGAGTGGGGCATGAGCGACCGCGTGGGCCTGCGCACCATGCAGCCCCCCGACACCCGCGAGCAGCTGGGCCCCGCCACCAACGAGCTGGTGAGTCGCCAACCGGCCGCGCACCATGCAGCCCCCCGACACCCGCGAGCAGCTGGGCCCCGCCACCAACGAGCTGGTGAGTCGCCAACCGGCTGCCGAGTGGACATGAGTGAGGAACCGACGGATGGTTAAAGACGAGAAGGAATTCAATAGCAGTGAAGAAGATGGTATCCCACTTCTAAAGTATGGGGTTTCAGAAGTGGGATACCGGTATTTCAGACAATTTTTGTTTTCATTTATACTTCCATACAATGATGATATTAAAGTGTGCGTGTGTGTGTGTGCAGGTTGACGCGGAGATCAAGAAGCTGCTGTCGGAGAGCTACGAGCGCGCGAAGGCGATCCTGCGCCAGCACGCCAAGGAGCACAAGGCGCTCTCCGACGCGCTGCTCAAGTGAGCCGATACTTGTACGGGGTGTGGTGTAATGAGTAGATCATATGTTGAGATTTGGAACACTGAGGGACTTTTACTTAACATAAAATATATTTTTCTGAAACATGACAATGTCCTCTATCTACAATTCTACAGGTATCCACTTATTAAGCTACACACCGTATAATTGATATATTACTAAATATGTATTTTTTTGTTTACTTTCAAATATTTTAACGTTTTAAAATTTGTTATCTTGAACTCATTTTTTGTACGTAGGTGTATTTAAAAAAAATTATATACATTAATACCATTTTTAGGGCTTCGTAACTAAAAGGTAAAATGGGGCCCTAATTACTAAATCTCCGCTGTCCGTGAGTCTGTCACCGAGCTGTTTCGCAAGCCGTGATAGCTAGAAAGCTGAAATTTTCCCAAATTATGTATTTTCGTTGCTGCTATAACAACAAATTCTAAAAATAAAAAAAATATATATTAATATTTTCATTTTTACCCGACTGCGTTCGTCATCCTTTAATATATGTTTAAAACTAGCGACCCGCCCCGGCTTCGCACGGGTTTAATGGATGATATTATACATAAAAACCTTCCTCATGAGTTACTCTATCTATTAAAAAAAACCGCATCAAAATCCGTTGCGTAGTTTTAAAGATTTGAGCGTTCATAGGGACATACAACATGACACATGACAGAAAAAGCGACTTTGTTTTATACTATGTAGTGATGTTCCAGATACGAGACCCTAGACGCCGAAGACATCAAAGCGATCACCAACGGCGAGAAGATAAAGCTCGAGAAGCAGAAGAGCAAAGACGGAAGCCAGCAGCCCGCGCCGCACGCGCCGGCCACCTTGCTAGGACAACCCGCTCCTGCCTAAGTGTAATACTTGCTTTTACCCATTGTCAAATCCGGCTCGAAGGACCAAAGTGTTCGGGACATCCGTACTTATGTAGTTATGTAGGATAGATCAAAGAATTATTGATATGAAAACTTCCATTTATCGAATACTTAATCTATATGGAGCTATGCGCGGAGCTCTCAATGATTGTTTGTATGTTTGTTTGCAGGTAGCGTAGCACAGTAGCGGTTAGTGATGAACAGACGCTTGTGTACAAATGTTATATATACGGAGTGTCTCGAAAATTTGCAGGAGTTAATGATACAATAAAAATAAGTATAACGTTCTATGGTGTTTTATTTTTGAGCCTTCTTCTTACATGTCAAATTAATGCATAGTTGCTTGCTCTATATTCTTGCGTACACTATACCTGCGGGGGTAAAGAAAAAGAAAAAAAAAATATTTTTCTTGAGATAAAAATTTCTGATTAATTATATTATGGCTTGGACCTTTTTTTATGAATTACATCTATTTTACCTTTATCATTCTTAAACTCAACATTACAATCTTTTAATACGATATAATTATTGTCTTTTATAAATGGAATCCAATTTACGACCATTTCCTATCTTATCTATAAGGTTCAATCTTAGGTCCATTTCTATATTTAATATATTTAAATGATTTGAGCATTTCTATATTTTTTATGAATTACATCTATTAACTTGTTTATGAACAATTATCTATTTATGAACAATGAAAGTGGTAGTTGACGGATTGTGAGTGACAATCGGTTAAAAACTTTAGGAATCATCATAATATGACAAATTCGTGAGTACAAAGCTGTTCTACATTTCGGTAGTTGCAGTTTCTGGAGATCCCTTGAAGGGTAAGGAGTGCATTGGCTAATTTTACGAAATAAGTCTGGATGTTTCTTGCCAAATACCCCAATTTCATATATATTTAATGAGGTTAGAGTCAGCAAATTATGTTTTTTAAAAAGTTCTCGGTAGCTAACTAAGGGTCCGACTCCACAAATTGCTCCTACACATCTTTTCTGGGCCACAAAAACTTTATTTATCAGAGTTATAAAAATAAAGTTTTTGTGGCCCAAAGTTCCCCCACAAAATAAGACCATTCCATTTTATAATATTATTAACTGTCAAGAGTATGCCATTTTTATAGTCGGTTTTATAATTATTGTTCGGTATTATTATAGAAACGTCGTCTGCGAAAAGAGTACATTTATATTGACTGACACCGGGAAGGCCATTTATATATATTAAAAACAAAAGCGGTCCAAGAATACTACCTTGGGGCACACCTTGTTTATTGTGCGTATATACGCATCTATATATATATAGATTTTATCGTATTTCTTAGCGACTATTTGTCGATATAGGAAATTTCTACACATTGCATTCGGTGAGAAAGATATGATTTCAACCAGTCATACGCGGGGCCTCGTATACCGTACAAATAACATTTTTGAAGAAGGATGTCATGATTAACGCAGTCAAACGCAGTATTTGTTAATGCATGAGTAGCGAGCACAGTCGATTTACCCTTTTTAAAACCTGTTTGTTTTCTGTTCTGATGTTATTATGTTGAACTTACTTAAGAATGTATTGAGCTTACTATACATGATTTTTTCATACACTTTAGCTAGAATCGGGATAATAGTAATCTGTCTGTAATCATTATGTAATATGTGGAGTGGTCCACGTAATATTTCTTTAAAGGCACAATGAAACACTGGCAATTTGTAAAGAAAAGTTATTTTATTATTGTTCACACATAGATATATACAGAAGGCACAGCA
>LQNK01000776.1:6320-19613 GCA_001586405.1 Phoebis sennae | reverse complement strand
CCAAGCTCGCACCGGTGTAATTACCACCCCCCAGCAGAAGACAGGCGTGAAGCGGTATTGCACTGTGTTTCGTAAGGTGAGCTGCAGGTGCCCGGCGGCCTGTATTCCCATCCTGTTCTACTCCCCTTCGAACTTCCTATCATTAATCCTCTCCTTATTCCCTCCCCATCCTTAAAGCCGGCAAGGCATCTGCTACACTTTTATGTTGCAGATGTTCATGGGCTGCGGTCAGTCACGTAACATCAGGTGAACCGCATGCCTCGTTTGCCTGTTGTAACATAAAACATAAATATAAATATGTATAATAAATTTTGGCTAAAAGATTTTACTATGATCATATTTTTTTACAATTTTCACCCTTGTAGTTTAAAGTTTAGAGGGAGGTTCCCCTCACAGACATTTTAGCACTTTGCCAGTATCTATCTTTGGAACGATTGATTGTGAAATAAAAGTGTTTACAGGAACCACAATGACATTTTTCATACCTATCTATAGACACGCTTCGCTATAGTGATATTGAAATCCATTATTCCTGATAAATTTTTGATTTTGGGTCTAATTAAATTAACATTAAACAAAATTGGAGGTATGGAGTTTTAAATATTAAAAGCGGGAGGGTGATTATGTACATTTTATTTAGCGTTATGTTACACTTGTATCTACAACATTAATATACTTTCACGCTCCTGTGAACTGTGAGCCATCACATCTAAACATGCTTCGTTGTATCTTTACAGAACTGACTGTACTTGGCATACAGTCAATGCCCATTCTGAGTTGGTTTCAGAGTCGCGAGAGAGACTGTGGTGTTGACGGTCTGTAGCTAACCGCCACTCGCGTTCTTCATCAAGTTCCTGGAATTAAGAAAATAAAGTATATTAGTTGCCTATCTATTTACCACCGGGTAGCTAACATGGCACATGACAGTGACAAACGTAGATTCGTCATGATTCTTGTATTGGTAGGTAATTAACATTGTCATACGGTTTGTGAAAACAATTTTTTTTTCCCGTGTGGGGACGGGTTAGAATACGTGTGTCGCCACCACATTTCTACCCATGGGTGTCGTAAGAGGCGACAGAGGGTAATCTGCTGCATAACATCTTCAGCTATAAAAAAGTGGGAGCCGAGCATTACACGATTGGGCCAAGCTCGTACCGGTGTAAGTACCAGCCCCCCTGCAGAAGACCGGCGTGAAGCGGTGTTGCACTGTGTTTCGTACGGTGAGCGGGTGCCCGCAGGCCTGTATTTCCATCCCATTTCTCCTCCTATCCTGTTCTAGTCCTCTCCCAACTTCCTATCATTAGTCCTCTCCTTATCCCCTCCCCTTCCTTAAGCCAGCAAGGCATTTGCGATATTTTATGTTGCAGATCTTCATCGGCTGCGGTTAGTCACTTAACATCAGGTGAACCGCATGCCCCGCTTGCCTGCTATAACTAAAAAAACGTACCAGTGTAATGACGCTGTGACGCTAACTAAGTGTTCATTGCATTGCATGAAAATCTCTGAATTAGGTGCCAGAGCGTGGCGTTCCCGGTCAGTAGACAACTGGTGATCTCGCTCCTGCTCGTTTTCCTAACACATAGTCCGCGTCACGTACAGTATAGATGTAATAAAAATTAATCCTGACCACGTTTTTTTATTATTACATACCTAAAAACGCCCGCGCCAACGACGTGCCTATTAAATATGACGCCAATCGTTCATTGTGTTGCTTGAAAATGTCTGAACTAAGAGACACAGCGTGGCGCTCCCAGTCGGCGGACAGCTGGTGATGACGCTCCTCCTCATTTTTCTAAAATAAACAGCAGTAAATGTAGGTAAAGCAGTATTTATAGAAGCATTTTGTAAAGAAAGAAAGCTGATACATTAGTAGTAGTAGATTGCCAAAAGAAAGTACTAACCGTCGAGTGGGCGTCCATCGTTTGTACAATCCGCTGTGCGGTCACCCTGCGTTAATGTCTCCGACAGGCGAACACGGAATGTCGATCTCTTTGAGATCCCAACTGGCGTTGGCTTGCCGTTTCACCCGAAAGCGAAGCGGCCTGCCTGGCTAGCGCTTGATTGTGTCTCTCACCGCGGCCTTCTTCTGACTTCTGAGATCGTGAAAATTGTGAACTCAACATGCCGCGAAACTTTCTCGAATGAAAAGATTTTCTCAGCGAATCAGGGTAATTGGTAAACCGTATTCGTAATCCGTTAACAATCGTTTCAATCAAAATTCACAAATCGTTTGACATTCACACCGTAAATGACAGATTAATATTTCTTAAAATACAAATCTGGCCATTATTATTGCGATTTTTATTAAGTAAAAGTAGGTTAATATGAATTTGCAAACTTATTTCGAGTTTATTTCCATCCCCCCTATTTCAGGGTTCAATTTTTATAGCCTATAACCTGGCTGGGAATTTTCTCGACGGATTGGTAAAGTTTTCATCTAAATCCATCCAGCCGTTTTCGCGTGATGCTCCCGCAAATAAACAGACAAACAGATAAACAGACAAAAATTTAAAAAAAAATTGAAACGTATTCTGTGATCAATTTTAAGTATCCCCAGACGATTTTTTTTCGAATATCTCCAATGTACAGACTTTCGACCCTCTTTAGCTTTATTATATGTATAGATAGATAGATAGATAGATTAAACGAGAAATATGTTGCGTATTTTATTCAGATTTTCTTGTAAGAAAATGTGAGAGAAACATGTATGGTAAATAACCAGACGATTCGAAACCAAACTTGGGTTCCTTTACTGTGATATGATTGTTGAAGGCACTTGTAGTTTGAGCTAAGTATTAAAAAATCTAGCCTCTTTACGCGATAATATTTAGAAAAAGGAAAATAGCTTTTTACAAAAAGAAGTTTATTATAGCACAAAATGAATGTACAAGTGGCTTAGGATTCAATTCTAAAAGAAGTGACTGTATAATGTAATAATTAAGTGTATGTAATATGTAATAATTAAGTTATAGTCTTACAGTATTGAAGTTTAAGTCAAAACTAACTCCATTCAAAGGTGAATATATGTATATAAAAGCGCAAATGTATCGTCGTCAGGAAGGGTATTCTTGTATATAATTATAGCTGAGTCTCTCAATTAGTCGATGTAGTGTTAATATTCTGTATCTATTGAAAAGATATACACATTGTCTCACGTACATATAAGAGTGGGGGTAGCTGTCAATCGGTAACGTACGTGGTTCAGATCAGACGTCCGCTTGCGTTCGTGTTGTATGTAGCGGAGAGCCAGTGTAATAGTTCCTAGTGTCCCTGAAGTAACTACTTGGAGGGCAAATCGCAGACCCTACAGTCAGAAAAGTTTATAATATAATTTCTTGAGGGAATTAAAACCTCGTAATTTTTTGCAAGGCTATGACGCTCTGTACATTTTATCATATCTCCACTTACATGTGTTTTCTCACTTGATAATGTGTCGACGTAACTAGATTCTCGCCGGAATCCCCGGAGACAGGTTTCGTCAAGTCTCAGTGCTACAAGGTTAGATTAATTCGATGTATTTAGCTATTTCCTGCGACGTTACCTGCATTTATTGTAATAAATACAGAAATTGAAGGCAAAAATAACTATTATTCCATTGCTATTGCATGATTATATCTTTTTTTATAAAACGAGTGACAATATTCTTTACTTGTCTACTTACAAGTCTAAAATATATTCTGGTAGGTCGCTCCGAGCTAGACCTCGCGTTAGTAATGTGTTAATGAAGACGTTTCATTTGATACCACACTCGGCTATATTCATATGAAAATCGCCTATGTAACCCCCCTATCTTCGTTACCCCCTACTTATTAGGTTTTTCTTTATCTTTGCTATTTGCGTTTTTCTCAAAATCGGATTAACAATACTAAAGTTATCGTCGAGCAAAGTTTTTCATACTTACATACAAACATACAATTGCCCGGCCATCTCGACTCTGAGACCTTGCTTCGCCCGGCCAATAAAATGATGTAAAAGTATAATTTTGAAAAATATTTAAAACCTAAACATTCAAAAACAATACTGCAATATTGGTTGAAGTTTGATAATACAATTGCGGCAATGTTTTTTGTTTGTGGGACACCATATAAAAGAGCAAAGTCAATTTTATCATAAACAAATTAGCATCACAATATTGCCTATATTTCGATCCAAATATAGACCACGATTTTATCCAGCACTTAATTAGCCACTATCGGAATATATAATACCGTTGAGGGTACAATATTCTAAAATTTACAATTTGTGACTAGAATAACCGGTTATTTCGAGCTTTGGCCGTAAAACGCACGCAACAGATAACCCTGCCCGCAGACCAGAATTGTTGGGAGCATTGGGCAATGTGCATTACACTAATTGTTGGACGAATACAGGGTGATATTTTTTTCAACGGTTTAGAGCATAGTTTGTGTATTATTTTTTTGTATGTTTCTTTTTTTCCATAAGAATGCACGAATTTTTATTTGTTTAACGTTTAAATGTATTTTGACTTCGAGGACGTTTTTGATTGTATAACATGTATCATAGAATGTATGTATTTATCTGTTTATTTAATATTCATAGGTTCAAAAATTATTTAATTTAATTTATTTAAAAAAAGTATTGATGTAAAGCCATTGATAATCCTACTAATATCATAAATGCGAAAGTTGGTGATGATGTTACTCTTTCATTAATATCTACTGAACCGATTATGATACAACTTGGTATTCATATAGGTAAGGGCTTAGTAGAACATAATTATAAACTACTTTTAATCCCGTCACGGGTTCCAAAATTAAGTGGGTGGAACCGCGGGGTCGGGCTAGTATATAAAAAAAATTAAAAATAAAGCCATAAAAGATATCATGAGAAAACCTCTTGGAATAAAAAATAAAACCATAATTAAAGTACCGATTTAAAATATCAAATATTTTTCACCAAAAACTAAATAATAAATACAATGCTAAACACAAAATCCGTTGAGCGAACTGCTATCATTTTAATTTGTAATCCAAGCATCAAGTATTTTGTGTTGTAAAGGACTTCATGTAGCAGTGCTACGATACGCTACGGTGCTCTACGAAGCTCTACGAAGCTACGATGCTGCTTTTAGCTATTACCAGTGCTTATACTAAATTCATATTAGCTTTTCTTACATTTTGTTCTGTTTATTTAGTTATTTTTTGTATAAATAAATTTAACTTTATTGTATGTTTGTATATTTGTAAGTTTGTCTGTAAATGTAAGATTGATAAAGCTGTGTGACGATAACTAGAGTATCGTTTATCTGTTCATGATAAAAATTCGTTGTCTAACTTATTCAAGCTAAGAAAAAAAAAATCGAGTTCGAAGATGAAAGAAAACGGTACGACGACGCAACGTACTAAGTGCCTCGCTCTTTGACTTTGTAAAATTTCATCTCAATTATCAAATACAATTACGCATTACAATACACAAACATACTCATCTAAAAATATTTAAAAGGGATATTATTATAATTGTGCACAATGTTATAAAGACATTTTATAAATAAATATTCCTGGACATTTTAACCAATGGCATCTAGTCCCAAACTAAGCAAAGCTTGTACTATGGTTATGAGATAACTGATAGACATACTCAAACATACTTTTTTTTTGTAAATACATACATACTATAGATAAACTTACCGCCCAGACAGTAGAAAATTACAATGTTCATCGCATCATAATTTTCTGCTTGTGGGGATCAAACCCACACCCTCCGGCGGAATAGACCATTGCTGAACCACTGCGCCAATCGGTTCGTCAAATTATTATCTCTGTAAGAGTGCCAAAACATGGCGCATTTCCTTACCCGCTACCGGAGTCATCCACAGCTTATACGTTCAAATTTAAATGAGCTAATCTAGACTTAAACCGAGTTTGAGGATAATCCGCTGTAAACGACGGTCGATCCAAGTTTCATAACTTCGCTATCGTCTTAGCGGATTGCTTTCACTAATGCATTGAAGATGTTTTGCTTTGCCATCGAGATGAAAATTACCTATCATAATAAATAAAATAAAATAAAAAATCCGTTTATTTCCTTTACCAATTAAAACTTAAAAGTACAATATAAATACAATCATTTCTTTAAAAAGAAAAAGTAGGCAAAAGGGCTATATTCAGCATATGTAATAATTTTCTATTTTTATTTACACACTTTATTGTGTTGAGAAATACAAAATACAGTACCATAATATGTAAAGTTTCTTACATGTAATTTCCCAACACATTGGACGTCCATATCACTCAGTTGTATCAATCTCTTCCAGGCAACCAACTGTAAGGGGTAACAGGAGAGACTAGTAGGAAGCAGGTTTTAAATAGATATTATATTATTTAATAAATATGTCTAGTTTATACTAATGTCAATAAATAATAAATAAAGCGTAGAAGCCACAAGTTCAACGAAAGACGATTTTTCACTCAGAGCAGTAAGAAAAGTAGATAACAATGCAAAATATGTTATTGAACATATTTTGACTTACCATTCTAAAAGGAGGTACTCTTCTTCTTCTTCTTCTTCTTTGTCCTCGCCTCTTCCCGTCATACGGGGTCGGCTTTCCTAATCTTGAGGCGCCATCTGCTTCGCTGATAGGCATCGTCACTCTACAGACCTAACGACTTCATTTCTCTCTGGACATTTGACATCCAAGTCGTCTGCGGCCTGCCTCTCCCTCTCCTTTGAGTAGCCATGGAAAGGCACTTTTTTATTACGCGATTATCGGGTTTACGCACAACATGTCCGTACCACCTCAATCTGGACTCTGAAAGTTTCTCAGTGATTGGCGCTACTTTAAAACTGCCCCGCACATATTCATTGCGGACTTTATCCATAAGGGTGACTCCGCCTGCCCAGCGTAGCATACACATCTCATTTGCATGAAGTTTTTGCTCATGCATCTTTTTCGTAGGCCACGTTTCACTTGCGTACAAAAGGACTGATCGTATAACAGTTTTGTAGACTTTGCCTTTGGTTCTTATAGGCATTTTAGGATCACATAACATTCCCGTTACTTCGCGCCATTTATTCCAACCAGACATGCACCTATGTGATATATCGGCGTTGATTGTGCCGTCATCTGAGATAACAGAGCCCAGGTATTTAAAACTGGTAACTTTTGGCAGGGTTACACTATCAAGTGTAAGGTCTGTATTTGATAAAAGAGATTTATCGGGATTAAAATTACAAAACATGTATTCGGTTTTGGTTCTGCTTATGCGCAGTCCATTGGCTTCTAGAGATTTCCGCCACTGTTCCAGACTCTGCTGTAGTTCATGAATATTGTCTGAAATCAGAGCAACATCATCCGCATACAGGAGATTCCATGGTACGGGTTTTTGGATTTTCTCTGTTAAATAATTTATGACAATATTGAATAAAAAGGGGCTTAAGGCGCTTCCTTGATGTACTCCCACTTTGATGTCAAAACACTTGGACGTACCAGCTGGACCTCTGACATTTGTCTTTATATCTCTATACATATCCAATATTGTTTACAGGCAAGGCTTAATTAATGCCAAGATTCTGCGTGAATAATATTATTAAATATATAAATTATAATAATACTAGCGACCCGCCCCGGCTTCGCACGGGTGCAATGCTGATAAAAACCTTCCTCATGAGTTACTCTATCTATTAAAAAAAGCCGCATCAAAATCCGTTGCGTAGTTTTAAAGATTTGAGCGTTCATAGGGACATACAACATGACACATGACAGAAAAAGCGACTTTGTTTTATACTATGTAGTGATTATCTCTTTTTAATTTTAATCGTAAATTTGGTCCAGGTCATGCATTTAAGATAAAGGTATGAGAATCTTAAAATATTCATTTTGGGGCTCTTTAAAAATGTTGAAAATTGTAAATTGCAATTATGGGCTCTGCGTGCCCAAAAGGTTGCCGACCCCTACCTTTATCCCTATAACATATGACCAAATCAAAGATCTATTGGATCATATCTCTCGCCCGAAAATCTGACTGAAAAAATGATTCAACGATAAGTGAGACATTGTTTTATTAATTATATTGTTCACGGTTTTACTCACTTTTTAATAATGTAAAACCGTGAACAATATAATTAATAAGACTGAAGAAATGTTTACTTTTATTATGGATTTTGACATTTCCAGACATACATTCTTAAGAGCAACTTGTTGATTTTTATGGTAAAAACTCTTCCTCCAATTTTATAATAATAATAGCTCCCCAGACCGATTTCGGCCATGGTGGCCAATCTCAACAGAGACTAGCCAGCTGCGCAGGAGATATTATAGTGCACAAGTGTACGCGCGAACACAGATGCACTCTCTTTTCCTTTTTTACTCTCATAACCCGATGGGACGGCAGACCGACACGACCGGAGAGAGATCAGGCGCAGGACCGACGGCTTTACGTGCTCTCCGAGGCACGGGGGTGTTCCAACACCGCCAACTTCCAAACTCAGGGCTGTTACTATGATTTCTTTGTCAGAAAAATCCTAATAACATTTTTTTTTGGCCCCACCCGGGAATCGAACCCGGGACCCCTCGATCTGTAGTCAAAGATGCAACCACTAGACCAACGAGGCAATTTTATGCACCTGTGGTGTTGATATTGTGTAAGAATGCAGGGACAAATGAAATACTCAAAAGTTATAAGCCGACTGTTTAATATTATAAAATCTTATTCTAATATAACAGTGCATCATTGTTTATTCATTATTGTTTATTGCTCTTGTTAATACATTACGTGTGAGAATTCCTGTACCCGACCCCACAATATTCCCCCCTTTTTCACACACCCACACACCCACCACTCGACACACTTTATATTGTGTTAATTCCTCTTTTGCCGGCTAGGTACTATGTTGATCGTAATATAAATGTACTGTACACAGCTAGTCATATGACTATTTCCAAACTGAGGGTAGTTGTGTCGTGACGTCAATAAGACGTTCGAGCACCATGGCGGAACTGTTACTAATGAATGCAAATATTGAATGCAGCTATCTTTTATATATTAACTTTGATAGTTGACAAATGACATTTGAAAGCAAAGATAACTACTAAAAAAGATAAAAGAACTAAACATGTTGCAACATGAAATTACTATTACTTCTTATGTAATACATTTAATAATTGTAATATTTAATAATTGTAATATTAAAATAATTATAAAGAAATATTGCTAACAATTGTTTTATTCTGATGTGCTCAGTACGTCTCATTTAGGTGAAAGAGTTAGTAATACTATAAAAAGCAAACCATGGAATTTAAAATTATCAATTTATATGTTCGTGTTTGTCTTTGGAAAAATATATTTATTGAAACATAAAAGTTATGAGCACTGGCGATTTCACTGGCGACAGTATTTCTAAATGTATGTGTTTTCAACTAAATGTTTGGATCTGTCTAGACTGTGAACATATATTTAATTTAAAATGTTTGTTATTTTTGGCATAGATATTTTAAAACATGAATAACAATAAATATTATTTGTTACGAATTAAAATTTGTTTTTATAAAGAATTAATTTTTCGGAGTAAACTTCCACAATCGTATTGTTGTGATATCTGTAAATTCTTCCAATAAAGTGCACGTTTAAGTGCAGCATTTAATATAAATATTGTTAACATTTAATATACTCGATACACTATATTATCCAGTTATTATTCTGAGGTATTGTCACTTCATAAGTTGCTAACATTTAAGTTAAATCTAGTTGTTCTGTAACTCGCGCCACCGATTCATGTAGTTTATAATTAGTGTAGTGTAATTTGGGTAACTTAGAAGAAAATAAAATAATTTCTTTTGGCTAAAATCTTTGATTCATCTTTGTACACACCGCTTCACTAAAATTTAATGAAAACAAAATCTCTACTAATTAATAGCCTTAAACTTAAAGATGACCCCGTCCATAATAACGATATCTGAATTAATTAAAATTATATTCTACTAGCTTTCCGCCCGCAGCTTCGCTCGCGTGGACCCGGTAATTATTCGAATTTTTCTCGCCGTAAAAACCATGCTTGAACTTCAACGAACATTTGAAAAAAAGAATTGTCCAAATTGGTCCAGTCGTTGTTGAGTTATGCGCTTACCAACACATTTTGCGATTAATTTTTATATATAAGATTAACTTTAAACATTTACCTCTTCTAGAAGAGACAAGAGAAAAAGTAGGTGACATGGAGTCGTTTATTTTTTCTCAAATCCATGTTTCATTTCATCGTTAACCTGAAAGAAATGTTATATACTTAAACAGCCTTTCAGCCTTTCCCGCAGTAAACCCTGATGGAAGCATTACTAGAAACAAAAAAAGAAATGTATTACTTTGAAGAAGGGCATTTATTATTTTTATAAGAGTGCTAAAAATGTTGTGTGTGCGACAAATATTTTTTTATTTATTATTTTTATATACTAAGATAGGAAATTTGACCGCTGTTTCGCTTGATGGAAAACTTGTCCAAATCGTAATTACTAAGAAAGATGGAGCGTGAGAGACAGGTCCATTCCTTACAAATCTACATGTACAGTATAGTATTATATTATCTGTGATATGTACCATGTGTTTTTTTTTTAATTTTTTTTTTATTCTATTCTGAATTAAATATAATGTTGTATTCGTATGTTAATTCTGGCACATGAGCGCTAGTACTGCTAACATTCGTATAAAGAAAACATTAGGATTTTTGAAATTTTTCAAAAATATACAGGGTGTCCCGTAATGAGTTAAGCATCTCTTAATAATTAATCTAAAAAATATATCGAAAATATTCATATTTTTGAGATATTGAGGATTTTGTAGTTTTTTAAAATGTTGACCGAATAGTGCAATCACTGTCTGGTTTTAACACTACGCCTATACCTCAAATTACTTAATAGTGACTATTCCTATACGCTCTGACCTAATAATTCTATAAATAGTACATGCATGATGTCGTTAGGGAAAGAGGAAATTGTGTGAAACTGTGTCTAAAAGCATTACCATAATGCAACGCCCACGTCTCTCCAATAAACCTATTTTAAAACTTATTTACGTAAATTATTGTTATTATTGAATTATGCCCGGTTACTGGTTTACCTACATATTGACAAACATTAAAATTTACAAAATCAAATATTTTCATTACGTAATATATAAATGAAACAATAATTACTTTAGATTAGTATCACAAAAATTTTAAGACACTAGCTCCCCTGACCGATTTCCATGGCCATGGTAACCAATCTCAATAGAGACTAGCCAGCTACAAGATGTTATTATAGTGCGCGAACACACGTGCACTCTATTTCTTTACTCTCATAACCCGATGGGACGGCAGACCGACACGACCGGCGAGAGATCAGGCGCAGAACGCCTTTACGTGCTCTCCGAGGCACGGGGGTGTTCCAACACCGCCAACTACCAGACTCAGGGCTAGTACTGAAATTTTTTTGTCAGAAAAATGCCAATAGCATTTTTTTTTGGCCCAAACCGGGATTCAAACCCGAGACCCCTCGATCTGTAGTCAAAGATGCAACCACTAGACCAACGAGGCATGTGTGTGTAGATCACGCTCGCTTTATATGCTGTTTGACTTCGGTAGCTGTTTTGTGTAAGTTATACGACAGCACAACTTGTGTTAATATAGATAAGATATTATTGTGTCCTATTAAATACAAATGCTTGTTTAATATCCCGTAAAATAAAAACATAATCGTTAAATGGCTGTCTGTACCGTCGGCAAGTTTGTTTCATCGTATTGGTACCAATATTACCCATCTCATAATTTTGGGACACATCCCAATTACAGATGCTCCGAATAATCATTTGGTATTCGGCGTATTCGGCATCTGTTTCACTATTTGAATTCGGCCGAATATAGATCGGTTGGAGTTTTAATTTTAAAGTCTTTAATTATTAAAAAAGTTCCAAGTGTTCATGCTTGAACCTGTATACCGGTAAAACAATGAAAATACGTTAAAACCAAACAATTGTGCTCATAATATTAATGTACACTATATAATGTTATCTCTTCTGTATGTTTTTCGAATAAGAAATCTTACATAATACAAAAATTTTTTCGCTGACTGTACGTGGTAAAAGTTAAATGAATGTTGCAAATAACAATAGTAACGACTTTGAAACAATACGCAATTTTAACGATAACAACCAGACATTCAAATGATATTCTGTAGGTAACGATATTGCTTTTCAAGTAATCATAATAACCAGTCTGATCAACATTTATTAATTTTTAAACTAAAGCTAGAAATAAACATAAGATTTTTACTTTTGTATGTTACCTACTTTATGAAAGTAGAGATCTTAATTTTTTATTACACAATACACAAAATAAAAAGCCTTTATCTTCATCATGTCAGCGAAAAAAAAATGTCGTTGTGCATGGTCTACACATAGAATTACGCTTCACAATTTAGACAGCGAAAACTTTCAGGAATGTTTTTTGGCGATAAATTCAAAATGCGGTAAAGTCGCGGAAAATATAGAGTCGCTCCTTGTTTTTTTTTGCTGACGAAATTGTGACATGGCAAATAATTGTTTTATTTATAATACTTTATTGTACAAAAGATATTCACAACACATAGGAAGAAACAGAAGGCTAAAAAGCTATTTCTTCCAGGCAATCTGGTAGGAAACGATATGTGAGAAGGGTAGCGCAAAACAAACACAGGGTGAAAAATAAATAAAAACATTAAACGAAATAATTATTGTTAGACGTATGCCGGCATCTATTCTTTTCACTGACATGAAAATGTTCTTTGTAAACTAATTTCAAAAGCTTTCAACAAGCCAATTTGGTAAAAAACGATTTGAATTTGAATGCACAGTCATGGAGATTGTGCATTCAATTTTTATGCATTATGCTCCTTGGTATGTATTTCAGTTTTCGCTCCATCTAAAATAAAGTAGATCCGAAGCTGCCTACACAAACTTTTTCACTTTATTTAGGGAACTAGCTGATACGCGCGGCTTCGCTCCCGTAGCATAATGTTATATAGCCTATGTTACTCGTGGATAATGTAGCTTTGGAATGGTGAAAGAATTTTTAAAATCAGTGCAGTTTTTTAGACTATTCATTCAACAAACAAACAAAGGTTTCTTCTTTATAATATTAGTGTGTATAGTATAATCTTGTGTTTGTTTTAATGCGAGTACTTTCTATTTTAAATAAAATACTTTTTAAAGATTTTAAACGCAGTTTGTTATAAGTACATTATTTTACACTAGCTTTTGCCCGCGGCTTCGCACGCGTAGACTACAAAATTAACATAGTTGTTATAAAAATTATATTATGACTTTA
>LQNK01000772.1:83237-96839 GCA_001586405.1 Phoebis sennae | reverse complement strand
CAATATTCTCTAATACTTATCTATGAAAATATTATTTTATTAATTTAAAATTAATCTAAAATTAAAACAACATACAAATATAAATACATCACATTACAAATTATGAACTCTTATTAATATTGACCAATTATAACATTTAATTTTATTTTTCATGGAAAAAAATAACATTTCATACTTAGTATCATCCTGGACGTATCATTAAAATAGGTCCCAAATTGATTTCAAATTGCAATATTTTTTTTGCTATAGGGAAAAATCATAAGTTTTATACCATTTTGAAATCGGTATTAAATACAGAAGTTTTTAAGTTCACTGACCGTCTCAGTGTAGTGCATTTTTTTTAAACCACAGACTATCAAATCTGACCTCAAAATTTTACTCTATCCTAAATTTGAAATAAATATTTTTTTTCTTCCGTTGTCTGATATTTCTATTAATATCTAATGCATGTATCCAAGAAAGCAACTCATAAAGAAAACTTGGTAAAAAAACAAATAAGAATTACGGCCACAGTAATATAAAACATTGGGCGAGGTCAACATTTTTGAAAAAACTACAAAATTATCAATATCTCAAAAACAGTGATATTTTTGTATGACCTATATTGGTTTTTTTTGATAGATTATTAGCTCAGCTATCATCCCCCAAGAGATGCTTCACTCATTACGGGACACCCTGTATACGCGGGCGATACCGTGGTTATCTAGCATTCAATAAACTTATTCATACATACATACATATTCTTCAAGAAAAAATGGTTAGGACAGGTACAGCCATTTATCGAACAAACATTTAAAATTACAGCACCTACACAAATGTTCCTAACATACCAACTTAGAAACACAAAACCAACCCAACAAACCTGTAATATATGTTGATTAAACCACCCATGTTCGTAAGTAATAATTAACTATTACCTAGTTGCAGTTAATTACAAATTGCTCAAAATGTCACGTACAAATTATTCCTAATTAAATGTTGATTCTATGTGTTAATTTAGTTTAAATTTACGTAAGTTTGTCTTGTTTCTGTTTGCACGTGACAACTTTGGTGAAATATTAGGCGATATGCGTAAGAAATGGTAAAATACTTCAATAAAAGTTGTCTACGATACGTTTTCGTTTGTTGTATTTATCACTTAGAATAAGGAAAACAAAAACGATCATACTTTATGTTCGCGCTTATTTAAGTTTGATTTTGTATATAATATAAAAGTGACTATCGACTTAGGTCGTTTTCATTCTGAAAACTGAAAACGTCATAATGTGAATATTAGTGTCACATATTAAAGGTTTTTGCTTACAGAAAGAAACAACAAAATCCCGTGTTCTAAATGTATAAAACTCAAAGGTGACTGACTGACTGACATAGTGAACTATTAACGCTCAGCCCAAACCATTAGACAGATCGAGTTTAAATTTGGCATACAGGTAGATGTTATGACCGCATCCGCTACGCATCTGGACGGGAACGGGGAAATAGATAAAACAGATAATAAATTATTTAACATTTAAATAAATTTCCTTTTAAGTGGGCGCATTCCAAAATTATGTATTTTTTTTCTGAACTAGGCTGGAAGTTACATACTCTTCAATGTTCGGAATGCCTGCCTCGTTGGTCTAGTGGTTGCATCTTTGACTATAGATCGAGAGGTCTCGGGTTCGATTTCCGGGTGGGGCCATAAAAAAATGTTAAAGAGATTTTCTAAAAAAGTCTCAATAGTAGCCCCAAGTCTGGAAGTTGGTGGTGTTGGAACACCCCCGTGCCTCGGAGAGCACGTAAAGCCGTCGGTCCTGCGCCAAATCTTTACCGGTCGTGTCGGTCTGCCGTCCCATCGGATTATGAGCGTGAAGGAATAGAGAGTGCACCTGTTCGCGCTTACACTTGTGCACTATAATATCTCCTGCGTACCTGGCTGATCTCTGATGAGATTGGCCACCATGGCCGCTGTCGGTCGAGGAGGTATTTAATGTTCGGAACTTGTAAGGAATAACTTTGATATTAAAAATAATTATTATTAGTTTTAAACTAGTTATACCGTGCGACTTTTAAGAATTTGCAGACCTTTCTAAAAGTATACTTATACTATAATTTTTAAAATTATTCAGACACCTTGAAATGAAGACAGTGAGTATCACAAAATATGTTACTAACCATGACTTGCAATATTTCAAACTCAAAATGTCACGTACATCAAATCGTACTTAATTAAATAATTCTCGGGTTAATTAAGTTTGTTAGTGTAGTTATGTAAATGTTAGCGCCTCTTGATACCCTTTGCATATGACATTTGATCTATACAAGCCTTTCCGCTAAGATATATTAAACTCTTACTGGGGTAGGGGAGGAAGTAAATAACAATTAATTTGATGAGTAGTGAGTATGAAAATATATGATGAACATTGTAATTTTCTATTGTCTTAGTGTTTTTCTATTTATATAGTACTAGCTTTCCGCCCGCGGCTTCGCTCGCGTGGACCCGGTTATTATTCGAATTTATCTCGCCGTAAAAACCATGCTTGAACTTCAACGAACATTTAAAAAAAAATGTCCAAATTGGTCCAGTCGTTGTTGAGTTATGCGCTTACCAACACATTTTGCGATTCATTTTTATATAAAAGATGTACATGTATTTACCCAAAAAAGTAAGTTTAAGTACGTCTATCAGTTATTTAATTTCCATAGTACAAGCCTCGCTTATTTTCTTTCTAGATGGCGTAGTGTTAAATGTCCCAAAATATTATAGAAAATATATAATCAAAACTATATACAACATATTAAAATATACACATTTGTTATCTAGTGGCAAGTAATAGCCTTCTGACACGTTTTAGACTCTTTTTACGCGGGAATCGAACCGTTGAATTCTTGGTTGAAATTTTAACGCCCAACCGGTATGTTCAATCGTGCCAAAAATAAAGTTTTTTAAAAATACTTAACAATAAAGTAGGGGCAGAATGAAGAGTACTTGTAGACCATTAGTATCAACAATCAGACGAAAAGTGGGTACATGAAAAGAGCGCAAAAATTATTTGTTTCAATCACTGCTCGCGGCCCTTTTATGAAGACATCAAGCTATAACGTTTATTTATAATGCTTCTTTTTTAACGATTCTTTACCTATTTACGGAGAACAAACTAAACGGAGAGAATTTCAACATTCAAATTATTTAAATTTGTAATACGTTATGGTATAAGATCCCAAATAACGATCTTCAACAAATTGATAGCCAGATTAAAATATTATTTTAACGCAAAAAAAAACAATTTATTATAATAGGACATTAAAATTCATTTCGGTTATAGTTAAAATAAAATTTATAAACAAATCTTATAATAACACACAAGGCATTTATGTTTGTGGAACTCCGAAAAAAAAGAAATAGCCATGAACATTTTTAAAGGCTTTTTTATTCGTATAAATACAAATTTTCACATGGTTATTATATTTGGAATTCTACCATTATTAAATGGAAATAGTCGTAAGCAGATACTTAAGTTAAGTAAATCTTTATTCACATATAAGCACAACCACTAACACAAAGCATAACAAATAACAATATAAAAGTAGACACAATACACATATAACACAAAACTACAAAACAAATACGAAGCAATGGGATGAATAAAAATATACAATAAAATAAACATACAATGAACAAACATTACCACAAAAGCAAAGATAATGTGACACAAAGACGAGAGTACAAGAATAACAATCTAACAATATAGTGGTCGTGCCAATAGAATAAAAAAATAAATAGAATAAAAATTTTTGCCAAAAAATAGAACAAACTTCCTCGCTCTAAAAAGTAGAAAATAACTTTTATTTCATTTTTGTTGAAATCAAAGTCGGTGCAAAATCTTGTTTAATTGAAAATAGATAAAGGCACCGACTTTGTATAGATTTCATTTATCACTTTTAGTGTCGTGTGAAGGGTAATCACACCTAGTCACAATTCAGTTGATATTTACACCATTAAACCTTAACCGCAGAGCTTATACCGTTGATTTTCGAGGAGTTCCCTGGAATATCTTCCACATGGATGATCAGACTTAAACCAAATTTCTATGAGACTACACTGGAGCTGTACTCCTTCGAATGCAAAAATAATTTTCCAAATCGGTCCATAAACGCCGGAGATATGCGGTAATATACATAAAAAAAATACGGTCGAATTGATAACTTCCTCCTTTTTTTTAAAAAGTCGGTTAAAAAAGAAGCCCACTCGTCAGAACAAGTGTTGCACCGCAACGAGGAACCCAAATCTTCGTGTGTGTGCAGAGGTGCCAACGATGCTACTCTACGTGTGTCGTGAATTATGTCATAAAAGCTGAAGATGTCGCTGCCTACGCGAAGACCGGTTTGTGACTGCAAGTAGAACGGTTAGTCTCGCCATAAAGTCAGTTTACAGTCCCGGAGGCCAGTATTCCCATCTAATTCCTCTTCCGTCTTGTCCTACTCCTCTCCCAACGTCCTATGATTAATCCTCTCCTTTTCCCCTCCCTTCAAGACGGCAAGGCATCTCGACACTCCGATGTTGCAGATGTTCATGGGCTGCGGTCAGTCACTTAACATCAGGTGAACCGCATGCTCCGCTTGCCTGCTATAACATAAAAAAAGTTTCAACTCTGTGAAAGTCCTGACTGCCCAGTTAAGCGTCTACATGGACGAGGAGTTCTGGCCGCAGGGGGTAGTAATTCGTCGCTTACCAGGACGGTTACCCAGCCCTCCGGACCCGCGTCACACGTCGCAGTCTTAACGTGTGAAATTAGTGTTAATTTTAGTGTTTATGGGCCGTAGTTTTAAGTTATTTAAGATCTATTAACTGTAACTACATGATGCCTGATATAAATAGAAGGTATTCCACTCAGCATTTGCTGCTAATTAAAGTGAGGCAGCGCTGGTTTACAGACGTTCCCCTGTGTCATCTGTAACGCCTGTTATTTTAATATAGATACGCAAAAATATGCAAGTAATTTCGAAATTACACGCGAACTTTGGCTACGAATGGTTTTAAATTTCACTTGCATTAAGAATTTCGAGTACTTAAATAAATTTTTATACACTGTGTACTGTGTATCTGTATGTACCGATATCGATGAAATTTTGTACAGAGATAGTTTGAAATTCGAGGGAATATCCTGGAAAATCCTCCGCAACCGCAGGGTACAGCTAAACGATGTTTGTGCCCGTCATTTTACTTTTACTTGGTGATTTTTATTTATAAGGTACACAATTAAGTATTTTTATTGTTGTTGTTGTTGGTTCTCTTTTGCGAACAATGTGTCGTCCTACATGAGTTAACAGGCCGTTAGGTTTCAGGTCGATAAGAATTTTAAAAGTATATATTTTTATTCTAAGCAAAAACTTTGCATCTAATTGCATGAAACAAGAATAGTGTTTTATTTTGTCTATGGCTGTAGTGAAAAGTTTAATAAAAAGTTTATTATTTTAATTTATTTTTAATTAGAAAAAGAACTATTTCTTTAATTTATACACATGCACTTTGTTTATGAAACTATTAAGAATTTTACGTCACATGCATTAAGAATGCAGGTATGCATGAACAGTACTCATATACTCTTTGATGTCCTTCTTTTATCATAGACTTGAGTGCTCGCTCTATATTCATAGACACGTCGTATAGACAAGTTTTGAAAGAATATCTTATATTTCGCCTTCTCTTTAATTAACATTTATTTATGGTATAGGTTTTTTGAGGTATCTCTACCTAAAAGGTGTAAATGGAACCTTTTTACTAAGTCTCCGCTGTTTGTCTGTCACCAGGTTTCATTTATACCCGCAAAGCAGAAACTTTCACACATTAAAAAATAAAAATAATAACATATTAAAGGCGACTTGATACTGGTCAAGTCAAAGACGGCCTCGCACTTGCCATATTTTGTTCTTAAGTTTATTTTTTTTTTATTCACGTAGCTTATAGCGGTTTGAATGGCAACGTAAATCTAATTTAGAACTTAGTCCGATTATTAAGAGCTATCACATATAATAATCTCTTAACTAAGTTCATACTGAGAATATTGTAGTCTAGTTTTAATCATTTCTATGGCTGTAGACTCAAAAGTAGCTTTAATAAAAAGTTTATTGTTTTAATTTATTTCACAAGTTTTTTCTTTAATTAGAAAATAAAGAATTTCAAAATATTATTTTAAAAATTTAATTTGTAAAATTTTGTATAGTTTTAACATCGACTCTCAAATTGGGAAGAAACTGGCTAACACAAGTATTGACCTAACTAGAGAGCCTGGTCCACATACATAACTGTATCAAATAAGTTAAGATAATAAATGCATTTTATTTTAAACAAAATATGAAATGGATTTTAATTTATTATACATTATTTTACATTATTTATAATGTTTAATAAACTGCGTTTAAAATCCTTTAAAAAATATTTGATTTAAAATGGAAAGTACTCACGTTAAAACATACACAAGATTATGATAATGCATTTTATTTTATTTTTTATCTATGCATGTAAGCTTTTCTTTAATTTATACGCGTGCACTTCTATGAAAGTTTTAAGAATTTTGCGCCACATGCATTAAGAATGCAGGAATGTATGAAAAGTACTCATACTCTTTGATGTTCCCCTCCTTTTGTTACGGAGTTGAGTGCTTGCGCTCTATGTATAGACACGTCGAGGCTTGAAAATATGAGGTATTTTTATATTTTGTCTTAAAATAATCATATTTTTTTTATTTATGTTAAAGCTGCGAGCGGGGCATGCGGTTCACCTGATGTTAAGTGACTGACCGCAGTCCATGAACATCTGCAACATAGGAGTATCGCAGGTGCCTTGCCGGCTTGGAGGAAGGGGAAGGGATAAGGGATAATGAAGTTCTTATCAATGAATGCAACGATTTAAATTGAAAATTGTAATTTTGTCTTAAAATAATCATTATGAGGTTCATCTTATTAACAACTAGCTGCGCCCCAGAGCTTTGCTTTAATCATCATTGGGATGATTAAAGCCTATAGCCTCTCTCGATAAATGTCCAGTAGTTCCTGAGATTAGCGCGTTCAAACAAACAAATTCAGTTTTATAATATTAGTATGGATAAGTTATGAATAATTATACTGATTTTAGTTGAATATCATATTGTTCTATTGTTTTTTAATTGCATTAAAAGTAAATTCTAATACACGCAATGATAGAAGCAATTTCAATTTCTCCACAGTTTCATGTAATTGTAAAAATTTGATATTTATTTTAAAAGAAATTTCGTTTTCAATACCTCAAAAATTCCTTGTATAATAAGATGTATCCAAATAATCTTGGCAGTACTTTTCTTTTATTACAAATTTGAGTGCTTGTTCTATATTTAAAGACACATTGCAGGCAGATTCTAAAGAAAGTTATACAGGAATTTATAATAATCGTGCCCAATAACAAGCAATTACAAAATACTTACAAATTACAAGCTACGTTATGATTTAATTGTATTAAGTACAGGTTTTTTTATATTTGAATAGTATCTAATATTTATACTACGAGCACCTCAGTTTCTCAACTTGGATAAAAACAAAAGAAGACGTGACTATAACTTCATATTTTTTGAAATCGAATAATGTTTTATTCAATTTTAAGCAAAGTCGGAGTCGAAATCTGCTCAAATTTGATTTCTTAAAATATTCTTCTACCCTATACGTTTGAATAAGGTTTGAAGATTTTCGTTTTTTAATTGTATTGTTTTTAGGTCAATAAAATCTTGTTTCATCGCATTTTTCTTTCAATTTGTTGAGTGAATTATTTTTATTGGTTTTTCTATTATATATTTTTTTACGTAATTAATAAATGTTATTTAAACTTTTCGTGTTGACAAATGAAAGTACATTTCATAACTATAATGTTAAAGAAGAAACAGCCAACAACGGGGCCTTATTACTGAGAAGTGATCTCTTCCAGACAACCCACTGGTATAGAAAAAGGTATCATTAAATTACTTTTCGGAAAATTAAATAATAACATAGTTTTCGGAATATACAAAAATAACGAATTTCTTTTAAATAATATCAATTACGGATTCCAAAATCATTTCGAATCGTGAGATTATTTTATTTAAATACAAACAATTAAAACATTAAAATGATATATCTCAGAACATTACAGATAAAAACAATTTCATGAATAGATATTGTTGGCGGGAATCCAATATGGGGCATCGTAATATGTAATAACTCTCCTATATAAAGGCTTTTAACATATTCATTTGCATTGTATTGTAATTATTTATTTATAAAATAAAATATGAAATAAAACACTTATAAAAGGATTTTTAACAAGCAGTTTGTTATGCATTATTATTAACACGACGTCTCGAGCACTTTACAGCGAGCGTGGTCACGGGTGACTGAGATGATTGTCTTCATAAGTGTCTTCAAAATTGTGTGTCTACCTCCACTTATTTCCACGAAGATGGTATTTGGAAAATTGGCTCGGATTCTTGCAATATTGACTTACAGTTTAGTCCGACACTGTATTCACAAACTCACATTTAAATTTGACTATAGTTTGAGAACATTCAAATAAATAAAAAAGGTGTTCGTTATGTCTACTGACTACCTAGTTGTTTATTGGTAAACTCGATAATCGAGAAGTCATGAATTTACACGAAAGAAAAATCCGGAAAATGGAGGATCGAAAAAAGTTTCAGCAATTTTCCTTTAACTGCCTATGCCTGTTTTCGTAGCTCTGCTTCAGGTTCAAAATGGTTCGCTCTATACTTTTTTAATCTTTTATTTTTAAATGGGTTTTTGGAGGGTTTAAAGAGGAGAAAACAGATTTATGCTTGCTCTTCGTATAATACAAAAACTAAGCTGAACGCTCTGTTTTCGGTTTTTGGAGGGTTTTAAGAGGAGAAAACAGATTTATGCTTGCTCTTCGTTTAATACGAATCTCGCTCGCTCGCTCGCTCGAAAATCGCTCTATACTTTATTATACTCTACGAAATACCTCTATTAAGAAGGCCACCTTACTATGAGATATAATGCCACGTGGAAAAGATTCATATATCTGGAGATACCAAGGATAAACGGGGATAAAGATATATTTCTTATGAATGCGATTAATTTATATGAATGAAAAAGTATGCCTCACTTTTCTTACTACAAGCTAAGGCTTTTAAATCTGCTTAGTACGGAGGTGTTATATACTAGCTCTTGCACGTGGCTGCGCTCGAGTCAAATTAAAAGTAAATATATGAATAGATTTATTTACGAAATTTCATCAAAATCCGTTCAGGAGTTGTGACATGATTGACACACAAACATCTTAAGATCGAAACTTTCACTATTATTTAGCATTTTTATCCAATATTTGAAATTAACGTAGAAGCAAAACAATAATAGTTGTTATATTTTCCAATTTCTATAGAAATTCGCTAGAAACCCTCTCAAATAGACACCTTAAGAAGCAATGAGAATATTCGAGAAATTTCCCGAATGTTCCTCAAACTTGGATCTTTTGATTTGTGACGCGCGAAATTATTTGTACATTTTTTGCCTTTCGTAAGTTTCTGAATAGCCCACACTCGAACGAGATGTTTTCAGTCACCGAGAGCCGAATATTTCCGTGATTTTGATAGAAGATTTTTATGTGAAATAACTAGATTTTCCCTTTTCATCATCATACTTTCTTATATCCTACTCATAAAAAAGAGACATTTTGTGTGTTTAGATGCTATGTGTCAATCATGCAACTACTGTCTAAATGTCGAAGAACTTTCTTATATATATAGACTGTTACCTATTAGCTAAATTGATACGGACATCCTTTTATAACCCTTTATTAACACTATTCTAAGTTTTTAACGCGAGCGAATCCGTGGGCAGAAGGTTACTTAGAGTTATCACTTTTTTAACGCGAAGGCAATCTTCAGTACAATCTTTTATGGCAAATTGAACTGTGGCGTCCCGTGACAATACAATTTTTAAATCGCGATACTGAAATTTTTCAAATATCAATACGAATAGATAAGAATATCTTAAATAGATAAGAATTTTTTTCAGAATAAGATAGACAGACGATTGCCCCCCCCCCTCCTGGAGAAGATCGGAGGAGCGTGAAGCAGTATTGCACTGTTTTTTGTACGGCGACCTGGTGCCCGGAGTCCTGTATACCCATACTACTCCTCTTCCGTCTTGTTCTATCTCATCTATCTTCATCTCCCAACTTCGTATCATTAATGTTCTCCTCTCCCCTCCTCTTCTTTTAAGACGTCAAGATATCTGCGACACCTTTATGTTACAGATGTTCATGGGCTGTGGTCAGTCACTTAACTTCAGGTGAACCGCATGACCCGCTTGAACTGCTATAAAGTAAAAAATAATAATAATACATTATTTCGATGAACCTATCTGTTTTGGTGATAAAACATCCTTATTGCTACTTAACATTTGTTTAGAATATCACACGAATTTCACGAAAGTCACGTTCCATGCGTGTCTAATGTATTCATTAGCGTGAGGCACGCACGTACCAAATTAAATATTTTTAATATTTAATCTGTGGTGACGGTCGAAGTTTTGACAAAATACAAAACTCACAGATTATAAAAAGCAGTGCGCCGAAGACTCTAGTGATGTACTATTCGAACGTACACGTGCAAAAAATATATTATGTGAATGTAAATGACGTTTGAAAAGCGCCTGGAAGGAAGCCGATTTGGAAAATATACATTTTGACTTTGAATTTGACTTTAATTCCTTCTAAGACTTTTTAATTTTAAAGGAAAAAATCAAAGTAAAATTGTTGAACTATTCAATTGAACTAATAAAAACTGTAAAAAATATAGATAGATAAATAAAAACTCTTTTAAGTACAGAAATTACAAAACCAAGCAACAAAATTAATAAAGATTAAATTAGGAATTCTGTACAATGGTTTGCTTTACAATTGTCTCAATAAAAAAAATACAACGTACATTTGTCTCCTCCGCCGCTTAAAAATGAGTAATATGATAAATTAATAAATAAATTTTATCTCAAGAAAAACCGCATTAAATCACGTCCGTCGCAATCTTTCTGATTGATTTATTTCCCCATGTTCTCGTCTTGCCTTAAGGGCCTTAAATGGTAAAAAAGCGGCCGAGTGCGAGTCGGATTTACGCATGAAGTATTCCGTACCAAACCTCAATTAATTTTATATATTTTTAAGTATTTGTTGTTATACCGCCAATGGAAGTATATAATTTGTGAAAAATTTAAAGTTTTTAACAATTACGGTTTTTGAGATACAGCCTGACAGACAGACAGTGGAGGTTTAGTTATAGTGTCCCGTTTTTAAGGTTTAGGTAAGGGACCCTAAAATAAAACAACGTTAAAAATAAAAATATTTCGCGAATATGATTCGTTTTTATAATACTTGACTGATATTTCAAGCACACGGATTTTTAGATTTTTTTTGTGTTTGAAATTGGGTCCAATTTTCACGTTAATTTAGCAATTTATTTATTTAGTTCTATACCGAAATAATTACAATTTACTTAGCTTACTAAGTTATATCACGTTTTATTTTTATTACCTGTATTCACTCTATGTACATATGTATGGAATAAACTTTCTTTCCTTCTTTCTTTCTTTTTTTCTTTCTTTCTTATAACGGTGTGTCTTGTGGCATAAGCGTGCACCAATTCACGATAGTGTGCCCTGTCTACTGCTGCCCTGGACCAGTATGATCCTAGGGTTAGGCTAGTTAGGGTTAGGGTTACCTCAATCTCATTTTAGGGTGCCCCGGTCTTCTCGTCCCATCCCTAGGATACCATACCGTAACCTGCTTGCAATTTACTATTTTATTTTAAAAACACTGATCATCTCATTGGTTCAATACAAAAATTAAGATACAAACTGTCATAAATTTTTTCTGCATCCATTATTTTTCCCTGAGAAAGAAATAAGTGGTCAACTATATCAACTTAATATTCCAAAAGTTAGAACCATTTTTTTTTAATTTTCGGGGTTTATATTTAGCCAGCTAATCACCAGTCAGCTCTACTTTTTTTCTTAATCTATATTATTAAAGGGCTTTTTATCATTTTTTTATCCTCTTGGAAACGTAACTTATAAAGTAATATAATACTAATCTAATAATTATTAACACTTTAACGGAAATCACTGACTAGGGTCCTTTACCAGACTACAAATTTTTTTTTGCTAATTTTGACTTGGGACTCGCTAGAATGGAGCTCTACAGTTCCAAGTTGGAGTCTAAAACGAGAGGCATTATACAAGTTTTCAGTTTGCCACAAACACCTCCCCAAAAAATGGTCCTAGTATTTCCAATTTGAGAACCGACAGAATAAGGAATATGTACATGTATTTTTTTTTTTAACATGATTGTTTACATCATTGTATGCATATAAAAAGCAGCATCAAAAAAATTTGGTTCAAAATAAATAGTTTTAAAATAGAATGATATCCGCTTTTTAAACTACCGCAAAGCAAAAATGTTGTTTGCTATCGTGTAATGTCGGGTCGACAAAAGGACCTACCTAAAGAAGCTATCTTCTAAGTACCTTGTGTGTGTGAGTGCTTTTGTGTATGTTTGTGTGTGTGTGTGTGTGTGTATGTGTGTGCTTGTATGTGTCAAATGGAATCCAGACACTAATTTTCCTTAAAGCATAATAAGAAGGTTCGACAAAACAATACAAATAGCATTAACATAGCCAATTATGTATGGAGGACATTTCCTAAGGAACGTAGGCGTTGGTACAAAAGTAAAGCGTCTGCAATTTATACGAAAGTTTTGTAAATTAGCATTTCTTGTGTCTAAAATTAGGAAGTGGTTGAATCTGCGAGAACTTCAGCAATTCAGAACTTTTAACTTTTTCTTTTTATACACAGACAAGCATGCCCTCTTTTAAAACTTAATTATATTACATACAGGCCTGAAACTCTTTTTTTGATGTGGCAAAAACTGCCCCGTTCTCTCCTCCCTTGCCCCTAGATTCAGGCCTGATTATTCAGTCTCAATATTATGATATATAGTCAGTCTCAATATTATAATTGTTTTAGTTTTGTTTTGCGATTTCACCCATGTTTAATCGCACTACTAACCTTAGCTTTCTTCATGTATTATTAGAATCACATCATAATCATTTTCCAAATGTGTGGTGACGAAGATAAGCTCATTGAAACAAACAAACTTTTCCCATGTCAAAATAAAAAGATTTTTTCAAATCGGACCAGTAGGCCCTGAGAATATCTCTCTTCAGCTCTATATTATATTAATACTTCCAGAAAATTCTAAAAACTTTAATATAATTATTACCAGTCAAAGGATTTCAGGATAAACTAGTTATGCCTAGGCCAAACTCGTTGGTCTTAAGCCCGATGGATTTAAAAAAATGGGTTAAAGCTTCATATCTAGTTTGGCCTAGGCAAAACTAATTATCCTGAAATCGGGACGGCCGGTATCGTAACCAAAAATAACCATAGATAAATGTAAATGTAAATTTCAAACTATCCAACCATAAACAACGAAAACAGTATTTTACAACCTAACGAAGAAAAACGATAAGTGTGCTAAACTTTTATTAAATTACGTACTGGACTATCCCAGATGAATTTATTACATGC